>CCAG010010047.1:0-33156 GCA_001077435.1 Glossina morsitans morsitans
TTTTTTTTTTTTTTTTTTTTTTTTTTTTTTTTTTTTTTTTTTTTTTTTTTAAATTGTGAAAGTAAGTAAAATATTGTTAAACATTGGTGTAAACATTGTAAACATGTGTTTAAATATTTTGTGGCGCCGATTTGCAAAGCAGTGTAACTCAATATTTATTTAATTTTTTTCAATATGACCATACAATCAATAGATGGCCCCTACTCGTGTAACACGATGCCTGTCAGAGCGAAGAGAGGAAAGAGAAAGAAATAGGATGGTGGTGCCCGCAGCCTGATGAGTGTGTGACAAATCGGTAAGTGTCATGGCCTTGAGAACTGAATTCTAACTATAGCTACGACCAGAGAAAACTTCCACTCGGACTTCAACTCAGAGGTCCCTCCCTTCATTCACTTTATTTTATTAAAAACTATATAATTTTGCTTTTATTTACCTTTGTATGAAGTTTTTGTTGATTGTATCATGTTGTTTGTTTGTAAACAAACAAACCTCGAGATTAACCCATATTTTCTCATTAGTTTTTCGAAATAAATATCGAAAAACGAAAGCCATACATAGAGCATGACTAAAATATTTTCAAGTTTCGACGTCCGCGCGCATAAAAATTAGTCAAACGATACATAATTGTTATAATGTCCAGAGATCTAGACTAACTCATGCAAAATGCATAAAGGATTGCGTGAAGTTAAATTCTTCATTTTGTCTAATAATATTTCTTTTAAAAAAAGTTTTCTTGAATATGAAAAATGCTTACACTAGTTCCTTTATATCATATCTACTATATAATATTGCCTTTTTTAAATATTGACAAAACTACCAATAAATTTGTAACGTTTTATTTATATCTCCCATAATTAACTAAATTGAATACAATAACAGATTAAGCAAAGGTTAACAAGCCTTAGTTTTAAACCAGAACATCAAAAATTGTTTAACCCTAAAGAACACGGCACAAAACATTGTCAACAAATTTGCGTTTAAAGTCTTTTGTGCGCATTACACTAAATCCTCGTTTTAATTTTCATAATTGTCATTTGATTCAACATTTACAGTTTGCAAATTTTTAAATATAGTATGAACAAAAGTAATCAATGTGTATAATTCGCCAAAAGAATTCCTATCATCTTTACGGCATCAAGCTAAACGCACGCGAATGCCCAAAGGCATAGATTTATTGTTTTCGGAAATAAAACAATTATTAGCTTCTTCAATTTAAAAAGTACATTAAAACTTTTTTTAATATTAATTAATAAATTTCTTCCTTATGCAGTTTTTTTTCGATTTATATAAACTTGATTTTTTCCTAACTTTGCAAAAACTACATAAAATATATGAGCAGAGTATGCGTGTAATCAATTTTCTAAAATTCTTTTTTTTTTCGTTTTACTTGCTCAATATTCGTCCAATACTTCATTAATACTTGATTTATTTATTCATTTATCAAAAAGAAAATACCAACTGTTATTTTCCGGATTTTCGAACAATTAAATATAACCAAAAACTCTTCTTTCTGAGCACTGATTGTGTATCTTTTCGGTAATTAACTTACATTTGAAAGGGGTACCTTGAAAGTCTTTTGGTTGAGAGCGATGTCTCTTCGTTCGAAGTTTATTTCAAAAAAATGATCAGAAAATAAGGTATAAATTTGAAGTTTGTTTATTTACACTGATACAATGGTTAACGATTAGTGAAATTAAATGAATTGAACGAAACCCCTTCACAAAAAAAAAAATTTTAATTACGAGCAATGAGTCACATTGCTTTTCGAACCGGCGCGAATATTTACACATATTATGTGATATGGAGTTACCTGAAATTCCAACGAGTCGTGAGCAATAAAGTGTAGGCAATTTTGATTATAAATCGATGATATTGTTAAGTTTTTTTTATTAGCTAGTGCGGCAAGAAAAGTACAAGACGAAAAGAAAATTGACTGCCAACATATTGTTTCTACGAAAAACAAATTGTTTCTACGAAAAACAGGAGAAGGACCAAACGAACAAGTCTCACTGATTCTGGAGGAAGAGAGAATCGTGTAGCTGACTAATTTAGAGGAGGCCATCGGGACTCGTGTGTATTTGGCACACCAACTGAAACTTTTTCAAACGAGGAGTTGCCGTTCACAAGCGGGACACAGCGGTAAGTACAATTGTAACGTAAAATTTATGGTTTATTTTGTAATTGTTTTTTATATATGTCTACAAGCCCACGTGTGATAGATTACGATGCCGAGGATCACGTTCTAAGTATGAAGCAAAAGCAATTGCATGTATTAATTTTCATTTCTAATTATGTTAATTATGTAATTATTAGTAAACATAAGCATTTTCGTCAGATATTCATCCTACGAGGAAGAGATAAAAAGGTTTGAAAAGCTTCTGGGCTCTGATATCTTGGATTTGCTTAAGAAGCACGTTGGGAATGGTCAAGAATATAAAGAAAACATTTTCAAAATCAAGGGCAATTAAGTGTTAGGGAAAATCAAATATGAGGTTAAGTCGTTCCGTGGCAGGACGTTACAGTTGATCAAGAAAAGAACGATTTAATTCGTCTACGTAAATTCGAAGATTTGGACTAAATGAAGTCAATTTTCGTTTTTATTATCATTAATTATTTCCATTGTAAATTTAGAATTTTGTATTTTTGTCTTAAATATATACACATTAACATATGAATTTACGTATAAAGCGTATATATAGGCCTTTCAAATGTAATTTTGTCCTCTTAATTAACTTCCACAAACCAAAATAAAAATCAACTTCTTAAATGTCACATAAGCGAATTTATTCCTTGTATCCTTTATATCATTACAGTCCAAGAACATGAAAAGCGCAGCTGAATCCATTTGGAGTAAAGTTTTTTTTCCATTTCTTGTATTATTTCTGATACAACAGCAGAAGTGGTGCTCTGAGCAACCCTTACGTAAAAGTCACCAATGGCCGGCCATTGATAGTCTTCAGATCACAATAACTTCAAAGTAAGAGGTAAGCGGATTACCGGAGGCGTGTAGGTTCCCTTTAAGTCATCGCTCGCACCAATTTTCCCTAAAACTTATTCAAAAGCCGTTGTTAACACGCGTAACTTTTGCAAAAACCTACATATAACAATATGTGTATTTTAATTTACGTTATTGAAAAATGTATAAAACACCTCCTTACATATTTTCCCTTCCAAATCTTACAAGATTACTTGTCTGCCAATCTCAATATTCCTTTATAGCCAAACAACGTAATATGAGCAAAGCAACTATTGCGCATGATGTATTAATGGGTAATGAAATGACACTACTTGGTTTAAAATGTGAAATGCGGAATGTTCGCTTGTAGAGATCTCTTGTAGTGAGTTAGATTGTACTGCGCTCCTCGGCTTCAGTTCGCCAAGCCTTCGTTCTTCTCTTTCTGCCAAGTGTGTCGGCTAGAGGAGTTCCTAAACTAATGCGAATTTAAACGCAAGATTTCATTTGTTTGCAATCATCAATTGATTATCAATTCATATTTGTATTCCCTTTTATATTAAATTTTAATAGCTTAAAAACTTAATAGTTTAAATTTAATTACGACGCTTAGCGTGAGATTCATATCGTTGAGTTCCAATAACATGCAATTCGAAAGTGTGTCATATTTTTGTTTCACTTTTAACAGTTTTCTGTTTACGTTTTAATTTTTGGGCATACATTAAGTGATGTGTAAGTGCAATGATATGCAGTCACGCTACAATATATTCCTCAACATTACATGATTCTTTAATAACAACATTTGACATATCAGTACAATGATGAGTTTGTATTATTTGTTCACTCCTTGCACTCTATGATGTATGGGAAGATTGATGATACAGACTTAATTACAAGCTTCGACGAATTAAGAATATTGCTTAGACAATTGAAGTAAGCAAAAAAAAGAATTTTCTTATTGACCTTTCACAAATTAATAATTTTTGTTTGAGTTCAGCTATTTATAAGTAAACAATTTGTTTGAAGTTTATTTTATTTTCAATTTACAGCTTTTTTCTTTTATAAATGCAATTCTAAGCAATCAGTACTAACGCAAGCTTTGCCTTGACAGTTTTCAGAGAGCGTTTCTCACATCTCTTGTGCATACATATAGCAAAAAAGGTCGATACTTGAAAATGAAACCTAGTTAGCGCCGTACATAATCAATCTCCTGCTCGTTCGTTGACACATGAATATTCACAAAACTGCCTGCACTTTATTACTGACAAGTCATTCGAATTTCAGGTAATTCCATGCCGCATATGAGTAGATATTTTGTGGTACCGATTCGGAGAGCAATTCAATTCATTATTATCATGTTAAAAGTAGTTATTATATCTTTTTTTTTATAGAGAGTTTACATGGACTATATTATTTCGCTTCAGTTAATTTAATATAACTACCCTTTTACTTACGTTTGTATGATTTTGTTAACGGTTGTATCTAGTTATTTGTTTGTAAACATACGAACGTCAAGTTTTCCCATTATTTCCCCTTTATTTTTTCTTGTTTTATCATGTGTAGAACGTTTTCGTTTTGCAGTGACTCCTGAGTAACAGAGACCAAGGTAGTATTAAGATTGCAATTAAAAAGTTCACTGCATCTTAATTATCCAGTTTATTTGGACTCACTATAGAGCTCTATCGGTTTTGCTTCCGATCTATGACTCCACGACTTTTGCGCCGATTTTCTCTGGGTGATAATTAGTAATTAAGAAACCCCTAAATACGTTAACTTAAGGCCCTTAGTTCACCTACCTTTAGAAAAATATAAAAGATTTGCTTCAAAGTAACTCTTTACAAGAAATAGCACTTGTAACTTTAAAAATTATATTTCTTATCAACTCAGTCCAGTGTCAGATGCATTGTCGTCCTCTTAATGGACATATTCACGCCACGGCCTGAAGCATACTCAATAAAAGAAACCTCTGCAAATATTGTTGCAAAGATTATTGTAACCAACTATGTTTTTGTTGTTAGTGTAGCACACGCGATTGATAGTAATCATGCAACGTAATTTACTGGGATATGTTTAGCTAGTGTACTGGTGATAGGGAAAGACCACTTCAAAGTTAGGTTATTCAAATGTAAGTCGCAGGATGAATTCTTAATAATTAAATTGTAGTGTGACCACATGTAATTGCACGTGTGCGTGCACTCGAAGCGTGCCATAAGTTAAAGTAGGTAAATAAAAATGAAAACAAAAAGAACTCAATCAAAATATGACATTCTTCAAAATTTATCGAATTGTACTTCCTAGCAACAAACGAATGCAAGGAATGGAATTCGTTAAGGGCCTTCATTATGATAAATACAACATCAAATATTTCTGTTTATTTTATAATTGTAGATCTAAGTAAAATTAGCCGATTCAAAATAATATAAATACACAATGTTTTCAATAAAGAAACATCACTCATGATTTAAAGATCATACGTACTCATTCACTTTATTACAAAGAAGTGAATTGACTTGGTTAAATGAAGCCAACTAACAAGCTACAGTAACGGAGAATTGCCCACAAAATCTCTATAGGAGTAGATTTCATAACCAATTATATCTTTGGTTCATCAACACTAAAAAACTCACTTATATTACAGCATTAATAATCCAAAACAGCATAGCTACTATCACCTATACACATATATAGTAATGTATCAAGATGTGTAAATGTGTTAAAGAAGAAAATTTTGATGGGATACGGTAGGGGTCTTCTTTGAGCTTTTATGGCGTCTAGATATATACAAGAAGACTAGAAAATAAGTAATCAAAATAAAACAGTGAAAACTGTATTGAGCTATGGCTCTCTATTAAAATCCTTACGCCGCCCTACAGGTATTCATATAATGACTTTAAATATGAGACCTTGTATGCGAGGTGGTCGAAAAATGGTCCGAAACGAACTATTTTTAATAGCGTTCGTCCTGGGCACAAAGCATGTCAGTGTACCAAATTTTATCAAAATATCTCAAAAACTGCGGCCTATAAATTGAACCGAACAATTCTTTCGCAGATGGATAGAAAGACAAACTTAAATCAATTAAAAGGTGACTCTGAGTCGATCGGTACAATATAAGGTGGCTCTATCTCAAGTCCTTTTTTGTTTTGCATATATCCGCATAAACTTAATACATCATTTTACCGCACGCGGTGTATGATGCAAAAAGGAATTAGGATAATATGCGTTCGTCAGGCAATCGTTCATTTATGTCAGATGTCTCTTTTTTTCCGTTCTCAGCAAAATGTCTGTCCAGTAATATGAATGTGTATTCGTCCGTTACATTAACATTTGTCCAGTGTGTACTCCCGCCATTTCATTCTCACCCTCGTCTGCTTCCCGAAACTATCACACCAAATTGTTTAATCCATATGTTCAAGCTGCTTTGAAGAAAATCGTATATTGTAATATTGTTGTGTGTAATGGAAGAATTCACTATGGTTCCTTCTTCATGCGTGTCTCAGTGTATGGTGGAACACTTTCCTATACTGCTCGACTTCAGACCGCCAAGTCTGTCTACTTCTTCTGCTGCTAATACTATGAAGTAGTCCCTAGCTATTATGTTAGGCGGATGGAATGTCTTTTTAATCTTAGCGAATGAAGAGGCTTGAATTGATTTATCTATAACAAACAATTGGTTTTATTAAAATTTTACAGGGCGATTTATACCAAAATTAACAAATTTCGTTATGTCAGCGTAAGCACAAATAATATTATAATTGTGACGGATTATTTTTATTAGGGCGCCTAGCGTCGTATTGCGTCGTATGTGTGTCATAATTCTTCCTTTCTTTTTGCAAATGAATTATGTTGACTTTGCATAGTTCTGTCACACTTCAAAAGTGGATACATACCAACGATATGCGATCACACTACAATGTATATAATGACGTATGATTCCATGATTTGTTACAACGTTCATAAAAGAATGGATTAAATAGTATGACAGGCTGAAAATCTTTTTTTATTTACACAACCTTTTTTTCTTTCTTTCCAACACATTTGCAAAATTATTGTTAAGCAAACATTCACGTAGTCCAGTTTCTGATAAGCCATTATTCAATTTCTACTACACAGTATATATATATATTGTAATAAATTTATGATCGACTGCTCGGCTTCATTCCGCCAAGCTATCTGCCTCTTCAAAATGCCAATTAATTTCGGCATGGAGCAGTCCCTATCTAATTGGTTTTAGGCGTATGGAACGCCTTTTATTCTTATAGCGAATTAATACGCTAATTTGAATTGTTAATCACAATTGAATTCATTATTATTTGGTAGAACTGTTGATACTAAATCTTACAGGTACCTTAATGCTAGCGTAAGAAAAATGATAATTGTATTCACCCTCTGAAAGTCAGTTTATGTTTTCGTTTTAGGACTGGTTTGGGATCACGTATGTGATAGCATTCAACATTGGTTGACGACTATCGATTTTCCCGGATCACGTAAGCACAAAAGCTGTTAGATACACTCTCTCATACTTTATAAATTACGCGAAAGGAAAAGAACTCGCGTTTAACTAAAATGCACGTTATCATCCTCAAAACCAGGTGGGATCTAACGAAAGAGGAAGTTGCCACTTTACTTGTTCAGGTTTAGTACGTTGGCGTTGAATGACCGTCCTGGATTTTCTCATTTAATAATTTGCTTCTGGAGAAAATTTCATGCGTCAAATGGCGCCTTCCTTTCTTGGCCTTCACTTTGTCATCTGCATACAACAAAAAGAAAACAAATGTTAAACCTTTTAAATAATTAACCACACACGTATGCTTACTTGTACTTCTTAGCTGTATTCAGCATAGAGTCTTCAAATGGCACATCTATTACAATGGGATTCCTAAACAAATAAAAACAGACAGAAAATTGCACATTAAAGATTTACTCATCGCGCTACTTTACTGGTACAGCCAAATTTTTAACTATCCACAGATTTGGCCGAAGCGCTAAATTCCTGTGTTCTTCTTTAGGATGATCTGCAATGAAAGGCAGC
Organism: Glossina morsitans morsitans; assembly: GCA_001077435.1. NCBI lineage: Eukaryota > Metazoa > Arthropoda > Insecta > Diptera > Glossinidae > Glossina > Glossina morsitans. The sequence goes on from CCAG010010047.1 coordinate 7,986, forward strand.
AGTTCAGTCAATTGTTTCATGGACGATGAGCTGTAATCATAAACATTGAATGTTAAAAAGAGTTAATACAAACAAATGAAAAAATACTTGCAATTTAACCTTTCTAATTATTTATCATGTAATGTTCTTTGCGTTTATTAAATATTGACAATGATACCCATAAATTTCTTATGTTTTAAATTACATTTCTTAGGATAGTTTACCGATTATATATCCCATAACTAACGAAGCTAAACACAATAACAAGCAAATATTAACAAACCTTCCTTTTAAACATCAAAAAGTATTTAAGCCAAAAGAAAAGGGCAAAAACCATTGTGAGCAAACTTGCATTTAAAGCCTTTTGTGCTCATTAGATTAAATCCTCGTTTTAATCGTAATTATCATTTGATTCAACAGTTTCAGTTTGCAAATTTTTAAATGTGGCCGCCAGAACATAAGTAATCAATATATATATATTTCTCTAGAAAAATCCCTATCGTCATCGTGGCAACGAACCAAACACTCGCGAACAAGTAAAGGCGTAATTTTATTGTTTTAAGAAGTAATACAGCTGTTAACTTGTTGAATTTAAAACTAACACACTTCTTTATACCTACTGCTAAAAGATGACCCCCATCTTTCATTTTGTGATAATGTTTCCAATACCCAAAAGAAAGTTTCAGCGACCCTATGAAATATGTACATTCGTGATCAGCATGAAATTTTAAATTGATTAAGCTATGTCTGTTGGCCTGTGTAGTGTGCTGTTGACATTTTTCTGCATTGGAAGTTACTGCTCGCAGGTTGGTATAAAAATGGTAACGCCGTTTTTCTAAACAAAAATATGTGATTTTTTGCTCATCATTCATAAATTATAAAGATACAAGGTTCAAATTTTCTACGTTGACTTTATGAAAATCTCTACTATTTTTGTGAAAAAATGAAAAAATCGATAATGTCCACACAAAGTTACAACTGTTAAAATTTTCGTGATTTTCGTGTTTTTCAAGTTTTACGCTTATTAATCATAAGGTAAAGCCAAAATTTTTGAAACTGTTCTGTACATTTCTCAAATGAAGATGTATTATCTGCCCAAAATTTAATTCTAAATCAATTGCGGTGGACGTCGCGGCTTAGTAGATAAATTTTTTCTTAAAAATATCGTCCACACGGGTATAAAATAAAATTAATTATGGTGGACGTCACGATGTGGTAGACTAAATTTTCTTAACAATATCGTTTAATGAAGAAAAACATGAAAGATAAATTTTATCCCATTAACTTTATGTGACAATATACAAAAGCATGGGGCGCCAATAATTTTAACCGTTGTGGGTATTCGAGATTTGGCTCCAGCCGAGTATAACTTTGTTATTTGTTTATAATTGATTGATAATTTTCTTCACTATGCAGTTTTTTTTCCATTTAATACAAAATTTTTTTTTCTTTTGAAAAAAATATATGTAATATATGAGTAGATTAAGCTTGTGATCAATTTTCTAAAATATTTATTTTCTTTTTTTCAAATTTATTTGCTAAATATTCGTCCACTACTTCAATAATAGTTGGTTTGTTTCTTTATTTATCAGAGAGGAAAAACATCTGTTATTTTTGGGATTTTGACAGCCAGAACTAAAGAAAAATTTGCCTTCTTTTGCTTTTTCACTTCAGTTTAGTTTAATGCGATTGCGATCAAAACGTTTATCAATAAAGTGCTTGGTCGGGAACGAGAACTAACTTTCAGATACGTGATTACTCTGCTGCATTGCTAAATTTCCCGCCTATAAGGCCTTATTTTAAAAAGTCGTAACTTGGAAAAAAGTGCAATACTCAAAATTTCTGAACAAAATTTGTTCTGTAATAGTATTTGGACATTCTACCAACCGCGTATAAGACTCTTCCAATATGCGAGCTTCCATGAAAAGTATGCCTTCGCATGAAAATAATGCGTAACTTTTGCTATATTGTGAAATGAGTGGATAACTGTATTCTGCGGAGAGGTTAAAGGCTGCCCGGCTGTAACGTTTTTATTTGTTTTCCAAATAACGACTGTTCATAATAAAGCGTTGTATGTGGTGTCGTCAAAAAAGCGGAGTTCTTGATCGAAAACATGCCACATATGTATATATATATATATGTATATATATATATATATATATATATATAGTGTATCCAATTTCATCAAGTAGCTCAAAAAAATGGGTCCATCTTAAGCCCTTCTCCTCACGTATGTCCGCTTAAGCTTAATTTAGTCTGTACCACAAGTGGTGTAAAGTATAAAGAGCAGGGAAACTAACCACCTAACTACTCGAATTTGTTTCTTTTATTAGCAGGAAATTGTGAATGGCTTAAAAAGAAATTAAGAGAATTCAAAATTTATGACCTTATTGATTAATTACAGTGACTCCCGCGATACGAGTTTTAAAACTGTCCTCATAAAGTGCCTACGCAGTTTTAAAACATGAGAGCTTTGCAGAAAAGACAAGATTTTCCCCGAAGATTTTCATGAGGATCAGATTATTAGTGGCGAGAGCTACAAAAATGCTTTACTCCACACAGTTAGGATTAAAATATAATCCAATATATATTGTGAGGAACCAAAGTCCTCCCTCGTTTTGGCCTCACAGGTTCTTCGTTTCTGAGGAGGAGTGCTTGTCAGTTAGGCTAACAGGGTTAGAATTAAGTAACGAGAAATTAGAGTAAAGAGAAATCAGAAGAAGTTGAGAATAATTAGCTCAAGCCGAGGTTTAATCAAGTTCGTGGGTGCTAGAGTAAGTTAGGCAGAATAAGGATCAAGCGAAGAGAAATTAGAGAAAAGGGAAATAAGCCGAATTTGAAGTCAAGTTTGTCAGTACTAGAGTAAGTTCTAAAAACTTAGTTGGTCGCAGGGTGAGTGAAAGAGTGGACGTTTTGTTCTGGTTGGTGCGGTTACAATGCTGGTGGTGATAGGTCTTGAGGTAAAGGAAAGTGAAGTTATATTTGAAGTAGAAAAAAGGAAAATTGTAGATTTCAAAAAAAAAAAAAAATACTGAAATATATTTTAAAGAATTTTTTGGAATTTTTGGAAAAAATGTTATTTCTATGTCAAAATTCAGTAATTTTAGATAATGAATTGACTTTAAACTGAAATAAGATTTAATAAAAATGTAATATTTACGTAAAAATATGTTTACGTTATGTGTAAACTATGAAACATCCGGTTTAAAATTAAAATTAAAACAACAATTTTTGTTTATTGAAATGTTTTTTTAACTTTTTCATTGTGGCAACGCTGAAGTTAGTCACTTTTGCTTTCTAAGTGTTATGAAGTTTTCTCTGGAAAAGTGAATTTTACTTGCCTAATATACTAATTTTGGCTTGGAGTGAAATAAATAAATAAGAAAAGTATGGGTTTTGCAATTTAATTAATCACAATTAAGCTTAGTAATTTACGCACTTCTGGAAGCCTGTTCTCAGCTATATCGTAATGTTAACAATAACGTTAACTTTCTTTTCCCATCGTCATATGTTTTGCCAACTGTTTCGATAAATGATTGACAAATAGTGATTGTAAAGAAAATAAACAAACCAAAATAAAATTGAACCACATGCAAAACCAATGCACATAATAACAGCTATTATAGACATCGTAAACATCAGTAAGCAGAAGGAATAACATTAAGTACAGCTCCAACACTATACACACAGCATAAAGCGTCAAAAAAACAACACAGCGCCAAGATAATGGCGATAGCTACGCCAATAATCTCAGCAAAGTATAGCTAACAGCTATAACCAACACAACAGCAATTTACAGCAGTAACAGAACTATCCGAACCGAATAATGATTCATCAATACAACGATCAGATGCTACTATTCACCTGATCCACATATATATATTTTTCTATTGCTTCGTATTTAGCTTTAAACACGGCATTCATACTCTTTTTGCAAATTGTACAATCTATTATTCTTAACCTACATGACAGTCTGAATCCATGGTAACCCTGCTCGTCATCATCGGGTTTTGGACGCTCACTCGGCCTTCAATGGTTGAACAAGATCTTAGCCATTTCTTTGCTTTAATCTATATCAATTCTACAAATTGTTCATGCAAACAAAAGCGGGAGTTGCTGAAGTTGCTAAGGGCTTGGGGGCGCTCACCGCCAATTTTAACAATTGTAGCGCTCTATTTAATGAATTAAAGGTAATGGCGGAACCAGGCGAAAGGGGCAGGGAGGAACTTAAATCTTATCGGGATGCGGCATGTGGCTTCTCTCTTCCCTCATCAAACTATCAAGTTACTTTCTGCTTTCTATACCACTGACAGTAGTTAATAATGAACGTGCAATTGTGCCGATTGTGACGGCGGTACCTTCCCAAAAACCGTTACGTTTGTACAGACATAATCCGGAAACTTCGCTATGTAACATTAATTCTTATCTAACAAATAAAATGCCTAAATTAAATTTAAGCTAGTCCATGGATCAATATCGGGCTATTTCGTCTTTCAAACTATTGTCTTCACTTGAGAACTTTGGTAGTCTCCTGGTAAAAGACTTCACTCCGGGGGAAAGAGAACGGAATGTCAATTATGTGGCCACGATTCGCTCAAAAAACTAAGTCGCTTCCTTGGCTCGCTTAAAAACGTAAGAAGGCTAAACTGTAATATCCGGTCCACCTATATATAAACCGGTACAATAATCGTGCCTTGCTCGTATCCACCGTGGTTTTTTTTTTGCGAAATTATTTGAATATATAGCGTGTCATCAGATCGCAATTACCACACTATTAATTATGCGCATGAAATTAAAAACACGATTAGTATTCACTTCCGGATAGTTCACCGAGTCGCGTAGGTGGCAAAATGTAGAAACTTTTCTTGATCTTGGGGTACTGATTGATAACAAGCTCTTGTTTAATTTCCACATTGAACTCTCTATTAGTAAAACTAGATCGGCACTTGCTGTCATAAAATGCTGGTCGGAGTAATTTCATGACCCATAAATTGCAAAAAGGCTATATATGTCGGTATTAAAGCTTACACTTGAATACACTTTTGTCGTTTGATCTCCGTCCTATCATTATCATGAAGACGCCATTAAGTCAATTCAAAAACAATTCTGACTTTTTACGTTAAGTAACTTCCAGTGGAGACCTTAAGCTTCATTACCACCATATGAAAGTAGATAGCTTTACCTTCACTAGACTAGAGTTAGTTCGTTTTAATGATCAGCTTTTTAGTCGAGCTAATTGAAGGCTTAACAGATTCACCAGCCCTGTTAAATGAGATTAAGGTCCATATTTCTCTCCGTCCACTTTTCGGCCTATTAAACTTAGTTAGTGTAGACAGAACTATGAGTTGTTTAACTCATTGAGGGTTGTATTTAAAAATTTGAACAACGCGTATAAGTTGATCTCTACATCGGACTCAGTACAAATTATAAAAAAGTCTCTCTATACAGTTCCGACATTGCCGATATCATATCTAAGCAACGCATGAAACAAATTAACTCATGCATCTACTTAATACGGTGTTGAAGTAAGGATTACGATGCTTTTTCGGACTGTCATTTTATGATCTATAAGTTCCTTACGATGTAGCAAGCATATCTCCGTTTATTTTCATTTTTCTGTTGCTTCCCTTCTACACCAATATATTTTACTCTTGCACTAAATAATGCAAAACATTATCGGTAATTAACTAGGGTGCTACATATGTAAGGTCGAGAATTAATATAACTCTCTTACTGAATGTATATAACTATTGCGATCCATTGTGCAATCGTATGATTAATATCAAAAATATGTTGATTTTATTAATTGTGACCAGCAAAGGTTGCAACTATATTATAGGAAAATATACGTCTAAATAACGTTTGAAAACTATCCAAATTTTCTAACATTATAAATGGTCTTTTTTGCAACTTTTCGTGCAGTTGTGTCGGTTTACGTACTTAATGACCCTAATTTACGTGCTATTCATCATGTTATAATTTTGAACACGGTTCTCCTTTAGACGATGATTGCCCACCAATAAGAAAAAAATATGACGGAAATTACGAAAATATCGCTGCTAATTCGGTAGATGTTGCCGAAGACCGAAATTTTTTGGTTCTGATTAATTGCGATTATCTGGGATTGCGTATGAATTCAGGTTGTCGAATGTCGAGGGAGAACTTCAGTCTACATCCTCAAGACCTAAAACCACTGGTTTATTATCAACGTGTTGAGTACACAGGTTTGGGTTTGGGAGGTTTGGCGGTTCCTCTAAAAAAATCATTTTTCCAAGTTTTCATCTCAAAACAATAAACATTGTTGTTATTGTAAGTTGCTTGCTTATAAGAAGGCGAGTATAGTATTTTAAACTATGATATTTTAACCTAAACCTTTTCCCTTTAAGATCATAAAAGCAGGAGCGTAAGAGACTTCTTTACATGACAAAGCAAAAGGCAACCAACAACGAGTTTTTAATTGAAAAAACATATATGTATATATGCAAGAAAGGTAAAACCAAAAGGAAAAACGAAATGGTATTGCCATTCACGATTTCTTCCGAACAATTGTTGTTTTTGGTATAAAGACAATTCTCAGATTATTTATGCTATATCTGCGAAAGTGACACTCTTTGATAATAAGGTTTGATAAAGGAAATACATGATAAGCACTGTTAAATTTTCTGCAAAGAATGCAAAAGGAATTAGCTGGGGGATAGTTAAGTCGTCAGCTTAATTTAGCTTTCTTATATTCTCTATCTTGCGTCACTATCTCAACTATATAGTAATTTTATAAAGTATATGTATAAGTAAATGAATAATAACCTAACGGCTAATATTATACACAAGCGACCTATCGTCCGTGGGCATCGGACGGAGCGGACTATTCGCCAACGGAATATCCCGGATTCAACACCTCCAGCATACGATTCCAGCGGATGATGACAGAGTTTGTTTCATTTTCGCACCTTACATCGACGACGGTTCATTCAACAAGAAAGAAGTAGAAAGTTATCTTCTTCTTCTCCTACTGTCGGATTGGTGTTGCCAATCGATAATTTAGCCACAATCTCCACCTCTCTCCGTACGGCAGCTCAGGCGGGCTTAAACCTGCCACCTGTAACTAACGTTGAACAACTAATAATGCAAAAACTATGCTAAAAGACTATGTTATAATACGAAGAAAATTTATATATTCTATTACAGAATAATTATCGATACAACTGGAATATAGATACATATAACAAAATATACGGATCTTAGACGGCGTGTAGGGTTAAAAGGAGCGAGGAGACTTTGATCCTTACACTACATAGCCAAACATGATGGAAATCTAAGTAGACCAAGTTCCACTAAAAACAACTTATTTTTGGATTTTATGGGTGTCGTTGAAGCTGATCGACCTTTGAAGAACCCATCTTGAACGTTACCATTTATACAACGAGTAAGAAAATATTCAAGTAACTTAAGCAATGAGTTTAGTTCATTATTAGTCCGTTATTAACTATTATCTACAATTGCCAATTAAATGGCAGTTTCCAGCTTTATCAAGGAGGAGGATGTAACTTGTCTTAAATGAAGACGGAAAAATAAGTTGAAGATTTTTATAACTTTCACATGAAGCGCGTGAAAACAAATATTCAAGATAAATAGAAGAATTAGGACTCGGAGCAAAGGAGGATTTCAAGGTATTAAAATTTCGGTAATGATTTTCTGCATTATAATGATAATTTGCACATATGATAAGCTCCGTTAGCATATTTTGTGAATATGGCTCTACCACGAATACGTATTATGTTAATAAGCTAAACTAGCTTCCTCAAATATGTATTGATATCGAGAATATAGGACATAGTCGGCAGAAGGGCCAAACTTACTTGATTCTTTGGATAGCTGATTACCCTTATTTCCGATTTTCCACAGGTTTTTAAAAAATCACGGTAACGACGTGGTGTCAAGTGACGCTTGCAAGAAGGGGACGTACTTCCGTATAAATTTTAAAGAGGATGTGTATTTATATCTATAAAAATACCGTATTATTGTTGTATATTTACTTTAGCTTACATATAACCATCAGAGCTAATGTTATATACTAACTTCAGTTTACACATTAACAAACATAGTAGTATTACACGCTGATTCACATACTACTTTGAATAAAAGTTAAAATCGAAAGCTCTTTTCCTAATCCCTAGGACTGGACAATGTTCAGTCTTTCTCACTGAAGCTTAGCGCGACAAAGTAAGAAAGAAAAGAAAACCAATAAGCTCTGGAGAAAACATTCACTTTCTTTATGTTATACTAAAATGATTTGTTTGTTGCAATGGTAGAAATACGACCTTACAGTGGAAAAATCAGAGGGCAGAGTTTATTTGAGTTTGCCACAGCCTAACTCAGCTCACCTCACAGATGAAATTAGATAAATCGAAAACAAAGTCCTCCAAACTGGTGTGGGGTCACTGTTCCCAACACTTTCCCTCGCACGATGATTATTTTGAACCTTAGATACAAAAGACCCCAATGGGAAGACTTAACTAAATCAGTCAGTACTTCAGCTTTCTAATCCCACTGTGTTGTATCGCGCAAGTATTTTTATAGTAATATTTTTGTTATTGAAAAGAGAAGATAAGAAAAACGACTGAAAGGTGAATGAGAAAACTCCGCGCATTTTTTAATTTTACTCTACTTTTTACTGTTTAGTTCTACTTTTTACGACAATATTTTTTCTCAAACGACCGAAAGTTATGTCGGTTGAAAATCGAATGACATATGTGTATGCCTGTTAAAAGCAGCTACTGCAGCCTGTATATATGTATATAAGCGAGAAAGAAACAATATATATATACCTTAAGCTAACTTAAAACTATGTGTAAATTGTTAGAGGAAACGTTGCGTTTGCATAAGCCAAACGCAGCTGATAGAATATGTAACGTTGAAATCTAGGAATAACGTGCTAATTATAATAAGAGACAGTGTAGACAGACCCGCTACGGGCGATACTTAGGTTAGTATGGGAAAACTAGAGGTCGTGTGCGAGAAACAAATGGACTATTTTTATTGTAGAACACAAAGTCCAAAGCTCTGTGTTGCCAGTTAATATACCATTTGCCTCAAAAAGGCAAGATTGAAAAATTATCTCAAAGAATTCATCAAAAAAATTAAACGCTTCAGACAGGTACATAGAATAGAACTTTTTGGTGCGAACCCCAGAAATCGGCTGTTTGTCTGCTAAAGCCAAGTGTGAGCTCATTATTATATTCCAGGGGTCCATTTGGATAGATTACAATTATATTTTGAACAGATATGACCAGAAGAAGATCACACTTGTACGTTTAACGGTACAAAAGATTAACATCTTAAATTGTTTATTAAACTTATTCCTTACCAATCTAAATTAATCCAACATAATATGAATCAAGGCTCCAAATAGACGTTTAATATATAACAAAAGACAAAGTGGGACCGGCAAATTCTCGCTTCTACAGATTTGAATTAAACATCCGTATATTTTAAGTTAGCGCTAAAATTTTAGTTAAATGGTTGGTAGGAATATGGTAAAAAAATTTTCCTTAAATGTACTATAAAATTGACAGTTACAGTAAACAACAAGAAAGAGAAAATGCCCCTTCAAGTAAGAACCCTCACGAAGTCTTCCATTTCTATTAGATCATATTTACTGTAAAATATTTGGTACGACTTGAAACAAATGTTAAAGTTGTTGTTTGTATGATTGCCTTTTCGGTCAACGCTCCTAACATCCACACTCTTAGCGTTTGGTGGTTCGGGACGCCTTATAAAATGTTCTTCAGAAGTTCATTTAGCTCCTTCTTTTGGTTCATTGTATGATTCCCGAAATTACTCCGGCTGCGAGCCGAGGAGTAGTAGATGTGTTACCAGCGTCTAAACTATCCTCAGACACGACAAAATCTTGTATTTTCTCCGCTGGTCTGAATAATAATACTTCTTCAGGATTGTAGGTCTTTTATTTGTATTTTAAACTCGGCAGAATTCGTTCAAGTTCTCGCTTTATTCTCATTTATTTTCTTTAGTCAACTTAAATATTTGATTACACTACATTATACAAATATATTTATATTGAATTAAAAATACTATATTAAGTATATTTTGATATAATTCGCTGAAGTTTTTTATAAAATTAAGATAATGCAACCTCTATTATGATTAATTGAGGGGATTAATCGACATCAAGTCCTCACATCGCAAAGAGAAACTAGCCTATTCCCCTCGCAAGGGCGCGAGGTATCTGGGAGACACCGTCTTGAGTTTGCGTCTCTTGACACGTCATGCTTTCTAAAAGAAAATGGGGACACATGGAAAAGGGTGCAGCACTTGCTTGATGATTTGAGTGGAATCCAAGATCCTGAGCTAAGTGTATTGGCTTTCATAGAAGTGTTTATATAAGCATATATGCACGAAATAAATCCAAAGGTTAGGTGGTAAATTACATCTTTTCGTTTAACAATATATTTTATATTGGAGAATTCCATTTTTTTTATTTGCCAAATATTTCAAACAGTCTTAGCGTAAATTTTGCATTGAGCTACAAAAGCACTTTTCCTAAACAAAAAAAAATTCATTTTTAGAAGCAGACAAATCAACGACCAATCATGCACGGAGTTGTTAAGCATTTTGATTGTAATGAACACTTATAAATTTTCTAGGCTTTCTATATTTTAACAGACATGCCAGCAAAAGGTTTCACATTTCATCATACTTTTGAAACAATACTTCTCTTATGCCATCTCTGGATGCGCCACATTGAATATAGGATTTTTTTTTAAAATCTGGTGTAACTAAAACTGGATCTGTAACAAGACACGATTTATATGTTACGGTAACTAATCTGCACGTCATATAAAATACATTATAATGTATATATGTGTATACAGCTCTATTTGTTTTATTATTTATTTAAATATCTTTATAAACTTGTACTATGGTATATCAAAATATCTTTGGAACACACACACATTCCCATATCTTTAAACGGTTGGACACATATTTTTAAATGATGCATAACTGTCTTAATCGTTTCCGCTAGACAAAATTCCTGGTAAAAAGAAACAATCGCGACAAATAACGGAACACCTCCACACAGGAACTCCCACGAAAATAACCTTGTAAAGATAGAATATCGCGGTTGTTCCCACGAACAATCGCTTGCTAAGGTAATTATAAGTAAAGTATAGGTAGCATAACGTACAGTAGATAATAAGAAACATACTCAATTAATAAAAATCATCCAAACACTAAGCAAGTGTTTTTCCTTTAACTCAACAAGTCTAATGAGCTGACATAAGTTAGACACTACCAAAGGTTTCTTTTTTTTTGCAAAGAAAAAAGAAAGTAAAGACATAACATTTAAACACCTCAGAAGCAACCAATACCCGATTTGTTAAAGGGAACTTTTTAAATCGATTCTTGGCGGGACAGTCTTGAAACGATGCGGTTATCGATGCGTAGTTACGAATTAAATGCCTCTCCCAACCAGTCATACAAAAAAATCTTTTCAGTTCTTTCGCTGTTTTCGGAAACACAAAGTTATTCATCGCTTCTTCTTCCAGGATCCACTAAGAAAACAAGATATTTTGTCTCTTTGTAGCAAAGACTCTCCTTCATAATAATAGTTACATTAACATTTTTTAAACAATCTACTACTATTGCTGGGTATAACAAATGCATTTCAAAATTCGGTGAATTCGCAAATAAGTCATCCACGTACATAAAAACATTTTCACGCAGGTATCACTATAAATTGACCTATACATTCGCTGTGCGGCATTGTATAAACCAAAAGTAACTACATTAAACTGGTATAACGGTCGTGAACGCCGCCTTCTCACATTAACTTTTCGGCCGCAGTATTTGCCAGAATACGTTCTTTAAATCAATTGTTTTACCCGTCAACGTTGCGGAAGAAAAAAACTAATAAACTGCTTTCTATAATTGTTGTAGCAGCCTCTATAATTGTTTTGTCAAAATGTTCATGGTTTAAACACAAAACTTCGTGACACATATATATATATCAGAAGTTGAAGTACAGATTTTCATGGTTTAGCGTTTTTTGAAACGTGGCTTAAGCCGGATGAACATTTTTCTGAAATTTTTTTTGATAAGTTCTTGGTACGCAGAACTGATGGATGCTATAGATCGGGTGGTGAGGTTCTCATTTCAGTTTGCGCATCGCTTGCTGCTATCATTCTAAGGTTCTCCATGCCTAGTGAAGTTGAATTCATCCGTGTCTGAATTAAAAGAAATGACTATTTTGTTTGCGTATTGTGCTCATGAATACCGTCTGCTTCTGATACTTCAATTTATCTACAACATATTGATGTTTTTGAAGACATTTAGCTGCTTAAACCAAATTATAGGTTCATCGTCACAGCAGATTTAAATTTAGCGAAGATGGTATCGAATTTAGGTAAAGAGGCTGGACGTTCTCTCCCATCTCACTATTCTGGCAGACTATCGCAGTAATTTGTTGCATATGACATCTGTTAATAATTGGGATATAGCAATACATAGATCGGTAGCTTTTATAATATCAAGGAATAATTTCCATCCGATCATAGCAATTATTTTGTATACTATCGCTAGCATGCCTACAAGACAATGCATCTCGCTTAATAAACGTGACTTCAGGAGGACTAACTAGAACATACTCACAACATTTACTAGCAGGATTAGATTGGAGCTTGGACCAATCAAGCATGGTTTCCTGTAGTAATATGTTTCATGAGAAGTTGAACAATATCTTGTTGCGCTGTTTTCCCCGTGCCGTAGTCCACTCTTCAACCTTAGAACTTCCCTGGTTTACGAAGATATTGAAAAGTATTAGAAACGGAAGGAATAGGCTCTTTAAACAGTATAAATACACTGCCTTATACAGATTAATTAAGTGTTAAACACTGTTTCTAGAAGGAATCCGAAATATTTTTGTAAATTTGTTGATTCCAAAAGGAAATTTGATATTCTACTAAGATCGTATTCTAGATAGAGCATCATACCCATATATCATGAAAAATTATGATTGTTTATATAAGTATAAATTATATTTGTTTTTTAGTTATGTATGTTCAAACCTTCAATATATTTTTATATATTAATTCAGTTGTAGTCATACATTTATGTTTGTATGTTTGTTCAGTTCTATGTTCAATTTCAATGCATTTCATATTTTAAATTTATTTTGTTCAAATCAATATACTTATATTTGTTTTAAATTATATATGTATTGTGAGGAGCAGAATTTTTCCCTCGTTGGAAACTTTACCTTTTAAATAAGATAATGCCATGGTAGCCTCAGCGGCTATTCCAGGCGTCCTTACCTTCGATATTTAGTTTCCTCTGCTCCTTGACGTTGTAACTCAATTCCTTCTTACTATTTTACTTATGACACTACCTGATACATAATTCTAATAATAGCGAAAGGTGATCATCGTACGGAACGAACGGTCGTCTTTTAGAATACCGCTAACTCGGCACCTATAGCGTATAATTCCAGCGGATGATGACGGATTTTATTTCGGACGTAGAGATGTTAACTGCTTGACGGTTCAGCGAAGAAGGAAGGGGATATGCAATCTTCTTCTTCACTATGTCTCTATTTGAAATCGAAAATCGGCATTGCCAATCCATTAATTGACCACATTCGAAGTAGGTATGAGAATGACAAACTGCTTGCTAAGAAAGAAAATCAGTGGAAAGTAAAACATACTTACTCTATTTTAAATACATACCAATAACTAATAACTTTGTATTTTCCTCTTATTGTTTTGTAATATGCATATACTCAATAACTTCTTTTAGTTTCAAAATGCAATTCAAGACATTTGAAGTGTGTCGTTATTTTTCTTGGTTCTCCAATTGCTTTTTCTGTTCATATTCCATTCTTTGGTTACACAATTTGATTAGCAAATCTGTTCAGAGTATTTTAGTTGGACAATGCAAATATAAACGAAAATTTATTTATATGATAATTATACGATAATTCCTAGTTAGTTAAGGTTAATTATAGTTTTTGTTTTGCAACAAAGCTTACAATGGTTATTAACGCAAACAAACTCAATTTTGTCTGGCCGGGGTTTCTTTTTCCTATCACCTGCTTCTTAGTTACAAGTGCTGAGGGGCATCTAAGAAATTAGCTGATTCGTCGTTACGTCCAATGGTAACGTTTGTATATCTAATAAATTTTAGGTGACCGCTAGTCAACGCAGGGGAAAATGTTTAGTCTTAGTATATAATTTACTTAGCTCTCTTATATTTATATATATTTCAATATATTTTCTTCTCGTATTCAATTTTTAATTCATATTTTATATACTTATGTTTAATTTCCATCTTTCAATTCACTTATTCATGTGTGCCTATTTTGCAGCTCTTTACCATCGCATAACATTACTGACCATAGACAATAACTGATAGACAATAAGTTCATTTGTTTACAAAACTGCAAGTTGTTATATTTGAAGTGTGTCGTTGCTTATGTCGATTTTTTGTATTTCTTTAATTTCGTTTTTTGTTTATATTGCATTTTGGTGGTACACTTCAATTGGATCACAAAAGCACATCTGGCCAAGTTCATTTTCGCTGAATAGTGCAAAACATAATATATCAATTGTTTGCATAATTCTTATTTAGTTGAAGTTAATTATAGTTTTTATTTTCCAATAAACTTTATATTCTTTGTCAGATGTAATGAACTATTTTGGGTTATTAATTCATTTGCTTGATCATTTTTGCTCTTATTAGTTTTTCAGTTACAAATGCTGAGAGGCAAATTGGTTGATAAAGTTGATATCAGTTCGAACGCAACGTCTAAACTGATAAATATTAACGATTTGTTTTCTTTCGTCCTTCCATGAGCCCACACAATGATGTTTTTCCTGATATCATCTTCTCAGAGGAGGAAGTCCTGAATGACTTACAGACTCCTCATGCTCGCCAGGAAATTTCTTCCAGTGCTGACAAAGTAGATAGCACTAATAAAAAAAGTGTAAACATAAATAATAGACCTAGCAGAGCAACAAGTTGCACAAGAAAGTCGAGTCACTCCTCCTTTTATATATCCAACTCAAAATTTTCTACCTTCGATTCCTAATGCTTACACAATAACACTTTATTCTTATTTCCGGATTAAAAACTCCCAAACGTCAAATACAATGGGAAGCTGCGTTACCATATTATTTTATAGGGAAATGTAAAGAAAAATATATGGTTTTAGAACCAAAAATAAAGATAAAATTTTATTTGTTTGCATTGTAATGTTATTAAGCAGGCTCGTTTGTAACTGATTGTCCGCCTATTAACTTGTCGCACACTCTGTCCGTTTCTAAGTCGTCTGTTGGAGGGCTATTGGAAGCCGACTATTGCCACATATTTATGCCATTCAGCTTCATTTGATTGTAACTGCTTTCTCTCCTTTTTTTCATTGTGTTAGACATGTTATGCAAACCATTCGTTTTCTATACAGTATTGTTCACACAAACAACGTCAAGGAAAAAAAGACAGCAACGTTGGTATATTTCATACTCTGAATTTTATTGTACGTTATTGAAGTGCATTTTAGCAATACATTTTCACCTATATCTACTCTAAGTTGCAATGTGTTTAAATTAGCCCTAAATTTTATTGTATTTCTTTTTTTTAAAAGTAAGATTTAACGTAGGTTCAAAAAAAAAACGTTTTAAGTAGTTTTGGACATCCCCAAGTAAAATTTTTCAAAGTAGTTTTAGCTGTTAATTTTAGTTAAATGTGTTTCAGCCAAGTTTTACGTAATTTATACCCAAATATAAACCTTAGACTTTTCTCTTGTTGTTTTAAAATCTGATGACTAAGTCATTCAGCGCTCATATTTGCGCTCTTGCTTTGCGTCATTGCCTTTTTTTTTGTAGCCTCTGTCAACGGCTTCGTCCTTATATTGAACAGACGAAGTTTCAAATTTAGCTTCCCTTTTTACATCCACCACCGAAAGAACGAGGCGCATATTGATTTTGTCAAAACGTTCGTAATGCCCAAAATGAAACCCCACAAAGTACATATATTTTTGATCAACCTCAAACTCTGAATCGATTCAAACATATCCGTTCTTCCACCTGTCGATTTGTTGTAAACATTCTATTGGCCGCAAAACCGAACCTATTGACTTTAAATTTGGAGACACATTAAAACTTCTTGCACGCAGCTTGGTATCGAAAGTAGGTTAAATAGAAGGATATGGTTACAGTACTAGGAAAAGTGTTGACATCTCTGTTTTTCAAAAGAAATAATATATTAGTTTTTTGCCTTTCAGACATATTTATAAAAACTTGAACGTATATATATATATATATATATATAGGTGATGCCGTTGTACCTCTGCAAAAATGAGAAAAGTCGGCCACTCAATTTTATAGTACACCATAATTTGATTTTGTTTTAAAACTTTATTGTGCACAGAAGCCAACTTCGAAAACCAAAAAATTAATTTTTGGCCAGTTTTAAATTTGGAATGAACCTAAGCATGTCCGTTCGTTCATATGTTCATCTGTCCGTCTGAGCGCCGGTATCTGTGGCAAACATTCTTCCGTTCGCAAAAATGGGGGTATCGCCTACAAACTTGCAAAAGAAACAGAAAATTATCCAAACTTTTCAAAGGGCACGCTAATAACGCTCACACGTCTACGTAAAACAAACTGTGAGCATCTTTGCCTTTCATGTATTTTGCTTGTTACTTATAAAATGCTACACATACTTCATAAAAATTTTCACTTTTATTATGAAAATAAAAAAAATCAGCCGCGCCCATTCAACATTATAGAGTATGATAATATTTTTCATTTCTTTTTTTAGGAACACTGTGATGGGTATAAAAGATTCGGTCACGACCGAATATAATTTTCTTACTCGTTATAATTCTTCTCTTCTCTTTTAGGCATCAGAAATTTTAGCTAAGGAAAAGAATTATAAGAAGAAGACCGATTAGCATTATATCGCTATCTTATAAGGCATTGCTTCCTTACGTTAAGGGCAGCGCAAACACAGGCCGACAGAAATTTCGAATACTTAAATCCGCAGACGTTACAGCTCAAGACCCATCGATATAGCTAACGATATGGAGAGTGTACGTAAAAATCGGGCACGGAAGGTTTAATGTACTATAACAAAAACAACAAAAGAAAGCTTAAGGCCATCATACTCTGCCCACTGAGCTAGCTGGGCTGTCAATTTTTAGCGCATAAAACAAATATTTCGAAACCAAAACATGTTTTTGATGTGGTATCTAATCGTTTCCCGCTAAAGTACTGAATTGCTAAAGACGCTTTCCTACTACTCTAATTAGTGCGCACTTAATATTCGAAGAGGGTAGCTTAGCGTACTATTTATATTTTCTGCCAATTTGAAGTTCTTTCCCTCCTTGAACAGAACTTCCATATTGGCTTCATTAATACGCAGCATTTAACTTTAGCATTTTTCGGTAAGAATATCCACCGGTAGAATTCTGCACCGCTCTTCAGAAGGTGCCAAGGGAAATACTCCATATCTTTTAGTGCTTGTCGATATATCTATTACTTGCAAGATAGAGCGGCTAGATCTTTCTGCAGGATTGGCTTGTGGTGAATAGTAAGCAGAGTTAACATGTTCTACTCCATATTTTCACAGAAAGTTATGCAAGGCGACTGACATGAGTTATTTTCCATTGTCAGAGTGTATAATCTCTCCCATTCAAAGCACGTAAACAGCCTCTTGTTGATCACACCTCTCGCAGAACTTTTTGCAATGGTTTCAATATAACCAATTTCGAAAGATGATTTAAATAAATATAAAAAAACGCTGAAAAGGCCCTTATGATAACTGCTGTCGTCCATTTGGTGGTTTTTCAGTATTGCGTTCGACGTTAGTCGTTTCTGGCCAATAGTACCTGTCATTCAGGCCATAAATTGTTATGCATACCTCCACGCTCTGCAGTCGGCGAATAATGGGCTGCTGATGCTTAAAAGTATAGATAACGTAAATTATGTTTAAAGACAATATATATATATACATATATATGCATGAAAATCTCGGTACAATGGAGTAACAGTTCGGCGACTACACCTAATCAATGAACTATACATGTTAAGCGGGCGTAAAAGCTTTACATAAGCGAAATGAAGTTCCTTCTTGTGGACATGGCTTGTGCACAAATAACCCCGACGGTACTTTACAGCGCTTTTATAAATAAAAAATCGTCAAATTATCTGCCATAAATTCAACGAATTCGACAAAATTGCAAGTAGCAAACTGACTTAAATATCTCTTATCAAATAAATGAAAACTTAGCGGCAGACATTTCGGGTGGCATAATTTCTTCATTAATTTTGCAGTCTTTAGGTTTATTTAAAACTCTACTTGCTGCAAGTAACGCCATATGATTGAAGAACGTTTATCTTCGACGAGTTGTGCTGCTAAATTTATGGCAATTGATTTTGATCTTTCCTTCCTATTACGTGAACTATGGTTCGACGGTCTTTATGGCGTCTAATTAAAAACTAGCTAAGTATAATTATATTCATATGAAACGATTTATGTACAACAATTTACTCTTATTATATATAAAAGTTTATATTCATATATATTTGGTTACATATATAGTTACATCCATACATACAGTCATGTGTAATAGACACTGTAGTATATATAAAAAAAAGAAGAAGAAAAATATAAAAAAAAGAGGAAAAAGGCTTTTTTTTCAAAAAGAAAAATGAAGAAAAAAAAGGTTTTTTTTAAGAGAGCTTTTTTTGGAACGACAGAAGAAAACATAGTTTCTTTTTGGGAACGGGATTTGAGAACTATTTGAATAAAAAAAAAAATTCCGATTAGGAAGAAGTTTCCTTATTTGCTGATTGACGTATATTTTAAATATTACCCGGAATCGCAATATAAAGCCCTGTGAAAGTGTGCAAAAGTGACACCTTAATATTACACTGATGATTGCAATTCAATCTTCAACGCGAAGCGATTTTAAAATGCAAAACCAAAAACAAGAGTAACAGTAGGTATGCGTGATTAAGAGAAAAGGATGTTAACGAAGAATAATTATGGAAATTGTGCATTGTAAGAACGTACACGACAGAGTGCTGGATTCAACGATCGCTAGGTTGCGGCCAAAAAAAGTCAAAGATATACGTGCGGTTTATTAACGCAAAAATATGTTTTAAGAATAGAAAAATTGGATAAATGTCAGAAACCTTCTTTTTATGCAATTTCTTCGTACATTATTAAGAATTGAGTCATATTTAGAGGAGACAAAAACTCAAAGCTAAAAAATTAGCAAGCTATTGTACAAAAAAGGTGAAAAACACGAAAAGATCAATAAAGCGTTAAAAAAAACATTCCTCTTCACACCGTGTAACTTTACTTGGGTTTGCTTGTGGTAAACCTAAGACGTCAAATCAAGAATTGACATTTTTTTTTGTGTTATATATCCTTAATATTAATCAAAATTTTTTTTAAACTTATAATTTGTTACAAATTCTTTTAGCTGCGGCGATACGCATCGACATGGTTGATAGAACTGGAAAGTTTTTTTATATAAATTGTTAATTATCTATTGTTAAATAAAAATAAGTTTTATGTTCTATAAATTGTAAAAGAGTACTTTAAAAAAAAAAAAAATTGAAAAAAAGCATAACTGACCTTGAATTGCGTAAATTTGATTATAAGTTAGGCTATTTATATCTAACATAAAAATCTTGTTTTGTTATATTTCATTTTATTTCTTTTTTTTTTTTTTTTTGATAAAATAAAGAATGTGTATTATTATTAAAATTAAAATACTGGTAAGACTTCCTGAGGGTGACTGAGGGGCGAGGGAAAAGTAGTATGGATAGGGCATAAATTTATATTAGTCAAAAATTTCAAAATTAATAGTAAGCATGCTATTATTTAAAATAATGAAATATTTCTAATGAAACAAAAATCTATCATATAACTAAATTCATTTTATTATTACCCATCCCATCCGGCGAGCCAGGCCGGAAAACATGCGTTTAAATAAAAAAAAAAAAAAAAACAATAACATCCGTGCATAGGTTAATTATCAACTACGTTACACATGTTTACAATTAAATAAGTTAAACGACAACTTTTATACATTTTAATATAATAAATTCTCTATAAAATATAAAAGAAAAAAAAATGAAATAATAATAGTTTTTTTTTATATGAGAAGAAATTAGTTACGTATATAAATATATTCATAAACGCCCATGTACATAATTAGAACTAAAGAAATTAATCCGTAACTATTATATATTTTAGCACATTAAATAGTGATTAATATGCAAAGGGAAAGAAAAAAATGAAATAAAATATAGTTTTTCTCAAATTTGTGAGAAAAGTTCGGACTGAACTTCGGGGTCTCCCACAAACAACATGGGCCGTAGAAGACGATAGGCAGGGTGGGCATAGGAAGGCTCATGGCCACAAGCAATGCCCGTTCGGCAGGTTGGGTTACGTCCGTACATTTGTTGGTTAAGGGCTAAGTACGTGTTGTTCTTTTAGTTGTAACAGTGTGAGGAGTGTTAGTGGGCCAAAATATATAAACCCTCCATCCACATCCGACGAACTAGCTAGCTTAGCAAAGACAAATACATCGGCCTCATACGCCTTCAGTCCTGCTAAAGCGGCACTTTGGAGTTTCCCTAAAATTTAATGCAGTTAGTAATTTTCTATAGACAGACAAGAAGGATATAGACAGTAATGTTACAAGATCTAACAAGCAATTATTAGCTGTCCTTATACCACAAAGTGTATCAGGTACGACGTTTTTACGGTCATTACGGTGTTCAAAGTGAGAGTCAATTACCGGAAATTGGTGACTCCACCTAGACCATCTTACTAGAATGATCCGATGTGATCGTAAATGTTAGACTTTCAACGTATGCTCTACATTTTTTTGCACTTAAGTTGGCTGCATAGCGTTCTAGTTCAGTAGTAGTATAAATTTTCTAGGCTTTCTATATTTTAACAGACATGCCAGCAAAAGGTTTCACATTTCATCATACTTTTGAAACAATACTTCTCTTATGCCATCTCTGGATGCGCCACATTGAATATAGGATTTTTTTTTAAAATCTGGTGTAACTAAAACTGGATCTGTAACAAGACACGATTTATATGTTACGGTAACTAATCTGCACGTCATATAAAATATATTTAAATACCACATACATTATAATGTATGTATACAGCTCTATTTTTTTTATTATTTATTTAAATATCTTTATAAACTTGTACTATGGCATATCAAAATATCTTTGGAACACACACACATTCCCATATCTTTAAACGGTTGGACACATATTTTTAAATGATGCATAACTGTCTTAATCGTTTCCGCTAGACAAAATTCCTGGTAAAAAGAAACAATCGCGACAAATAACGGAACACCTCCACACAGGAACTCCCACGAAAATAACCTTGTAAAGATAGAATATCGCGGTTGTTCCCACGAACAATCGCTTGCTAAGGTAATTATAAGTAAAGTATAGGTAGCATAACGTACAGTAGATAATAAGAAACATACTCAATTAATAAAAATCATCCAAACACTAAGCAAGTGTTTTTCCTTTAACTCAACAAGTCTAATGAGCTGACATAAGTTAGACACTACCAAAGGTTTCTTTTTTTTTGCAAAGAAAAAAGAAAGTAAAGACATAACATTTAAACACCTCAGAAGCAACTAATACCCGATTTGTTAAAGGGAACTTTTTAAATCGATTTTTGGCGGGACAGTCTTGAAACGATGCGGTTATCGATGCGTAGTTACGAATTAAATGCCTCTCCCAACCAGTCATACAAAAAAATCTTTTCAGTTCTTTCGCTGTTTTCGGAAACACAAAGTTATTCATCGCTTCTTCTTCCAGGATCCACTAAGAAAACAAGATATTTTGTCTCTTTGTAGCAAAGACTCTCCTTCATAATAATAGTTACATTAACATTTTTTAAACAATCTACTACTATTGCTGGGTATAACAAATGCATTTCAAAATTCGGTGAATTCGCAAATAAGTCATCCACGTACATAAAAACATTTTCACGCAGGTATCACTATAAATTGACCTATACATTCGCTGTGCGGCATTGTATAAACCAAAAGTAACTACATTAAACTGGTATAACGGTCGTGAACGTCGCTTTCTCACATTAACTTTTCGGCCGCAGTATTTGCCAGAATACGTTCTTTAAATCAATTGTTTTACCCGTCAACATTGCGGAAGAAAAAAACTGATAAGCTGCTTTCTATAATTGTTGTAGCAGCCTCTATAATTGTTTTGTCAAAATGTTCATGGTTTAAACACAAAACTTCGTGACACATATATATATATCAGAAGTTGAAGTACAGATTTTCATGGTTTAGCGTTTTTTGAAACGTGGCTTAAGCCGGATGAACATTTTTCTGAAATTTTTTTTGCTAAGTTCTAGGTACGCAGAACTGATGGATGCTATAGATCGGGTGGTGAGGTTCTCATTTCAGTTTGCGCATCGCTTGCTGCTATCATTCTAAGGTTCTCCATGCCTAGTGAAGTTGAATTCATCCGTGTCTGAATTAAAAGAAATGACTATTTTGTTTGCGTATTGTGCTCATGAATACCGTCTGCTTCTGATACTTCAATTTATCTACAACATATTGATGTTTTTGAAGACATTTAGCTGCTTAAACCAAATTATAGGTTCATCGTCACAGCAGATTTAAATTTAGCGAAGATGGTATCGAATTTAGGTAAAGAGGCTGGACGTTCTCTCCCATCTCACTATTCTGGCAGACTATCGCAGTAATTTGTTGCATATGACATCTGTTAATAATTGGGATATAGCAATACATAGATCGGTAGCTTTTATAATATCAAGGAATAATTTCCATCCGATCATAGCAATTATTTTGTATACTATCGCTAGCATGCCTACAAGACAATGCATCTCGCTTAATAAACGTGACTTCAGGAGGACTAACTAGAACATACTCACAACATTTACTAGCAGGATTAGATTGGAGCTTGGACCAATCAAGCATGGTTTCCTGTAGTAATATGTTTCATGAGAAGTTGAACAATATCTTGTTGCGCTGTTTTCCCCGCGCCGTAGTCCACTCTTCAACCTTAGAACTTCCCTGGTTTACGAAGATATTGAAAAGTATTAGAAACGGAAGGAATAGGCTCTTTAAACAGTATAAATACACTGCCTTATACAGATTAATTAAGTGTTAAACACTGTTTCTAGAAGGAATCCGAAATATTTTTGTAAATTTGTTGATTCCAAAAGGAAATTTGATATTCTACTAAGATCGTATTCTAGATAGAGCATCATACCCATATATCATGAAAAATTATGATTGTTTACATAAGTATAAATTATATTTTGTTTTTTAGTTATGTATGTTGAAACCTCAATATATTTTATATATTAATTCAGTTGTAGTCATACATTTATGTTTGTATGTTTGTTCAGTTCTATGTTCAATTTCAATGCATTTCATATTTTAAATTTTATTTTGTTCAAATCAATATACTTATATTTGTTTTAAATTATATATGTATTGTGAGGAGCAGAATTTTTCCCTCGTTGGAAACTTTACCTTTTAAATAAGATAATGCCATGGTAGCCTCAGCGGCTATTCCAGGCGTCCTTACCTTCGATATTTAGTTTCCTCTGCTCCTTGACGTTGTAACTCAATTCCTTCTTACTATTTTACTTATGACACTACCTGATACATAATTCTAATAATAGCGAAAGGTGATCATCGTACGGAACGAACGGTCGTCTTTTAGAATACCGCTAACTCGGCACCTATAGCGTATAATTCCAGCGGATGATGACGGATTTTATTTCGGACGTAGAGATGTTAACTGCTTGACGGTTCAGCGAAGAAGGAAGGGGATATGCAATCTTCTTCTTCACTATGTCTCTATTTGAAATCGAAAATCGGCATTGCCAATCCGTTAATTGACCACATTCGAACTAGGTATGAGAATGACAAACTGCTTGCTAAGAAAGAAAATCAGTGGAAAGTAAAACATACTTACTCTATTTTAAATACATACCAATAACTAATAACTTTGTATTTTCCTCTTATTGTTTTGTAATATGCATATACTCAATAACTTCTTTTAGTTTCAAAATGCAATTCAAGACATTTGAAGTGTGTCGTTATTTTTCTTGGTTCTCCAATTGCTTTTTCTGTTCATATTCCATTCTTTGGTTACACAATTTGATTAGCAAATCTGTTCAGAGTATTTTAGTTGGACAATGCAAATATAAACGAAAATTTATTTATATGATAATTATACGATAATTCCTAGTTAGTTAAGGTTAATTATAGTTTTTGTTTTGCAACAAAGCTTACAATGGTTATTAACGCAAACAAACTCAATTTTGTCTGGCCGGGGTTTCTTTTTCCTATCACCTGCTTCTTAGTTACAAGTGCTGAGGGGCATCTAAGAAATTAGCTGATTCGTCGTTACGTCCAATGGTAACGTTTGTATATCTAATAAATTTTAGGTGACCGCTAGTCAACGCAGGGGAAAATGTTTAGTCTTAGTATATAATTTACTTAGCTCTCTTATATTTATATATATTTCAATATATTTTCTTCTCGTATTCAATTTTTAATTCATATTTTATATACTTATGTTTAATTTCCATCTTTCAATTCACTTATTCATGTGTGCCTATTTTGCAGCTCTTTACCATCGCATAACATTACTGACCATAGACAATAACTGATAGACAATAAGTTCATTTGTTTACAAAACTGCAAGTTGTTATATTTGAAGTGTGTCGTTGCTTATGTCGATTTTTTGTATTTCTTTAATTTCGTTTTTTGTTTATATTGCATTTTGGTGGTACACTTCAATTGGATCACAAAAGCACATCTGGCCAAGTTCATTTTCGCTGAATAGTGCAAAACATAATATATCAATTGTTTGCATAATTCTTATTTAGTTGAAGTTAATTATAGTTTTTATTTTCCAATAAACTTTATATTCTTTGTCAGATGTAATGAACTATTTTGGGTTATTAATTCATTTACTTGATCATTTTTGCTCTTATTAGTTTTTCAGTTACAAATGCTGAGAGGCAAATTGGTTGATAAAGTTGATATCAGTTCGAACGCAACGTCTAAACTGATAAATATTAACGATTTGTTTTCTTTCGTCCTTCCATGAGCCCA
>CCAG010010048.1:0-32580 GCA_001077435.1 Glossina morsitans morsitans
AGAGAGCGAACCTAGCAAAAGTTTGCGGGCTAAGTTAGACTTTTAGCGATCAAGATCCAATGTGTGGCCGTGACATATAGCAGTTATCTGGTTTTTTTGTTGGATGCATTGGTAGCTGCACGAACTAAGAATTAGCCGTTCAATGTCGGTTGATTTATTAACACATGCCACATAATACTTTAGATGAATTGACACAATTTGCCCGACAATATGTTCTCCCTGTAACTTAAGTGTTGTTACTATCTTACGCTCCCTAAATTTGTATAAAAACTTGGAAAAATTTATTCACATTCGGTTTTGTTTAGATACGAAGTTTCAAATGCTAAATTACATAAATTTTTTCGGAATTTTTAGGCAAAGAGAGACGTGACAGCTTTCACACAGAAATCGTTTTCTTTATTTGCTTGATTGATTTCTCTAATTGTTTTGTTGTACATTATAGTATTTCGTCTAGAAAAATAAGCCAAAAATATTTTAAAAATGTTTGGTGATTCGAAAAGTCATTTCGTTTTGTCCCAACGGGTTTAATTTATTTTTTCACAGCTGACCTGACACTAGCTAATATAGGAAGATCTGTTTTTGAACTGGTGTTGGCTCTGCGGGATAGGCTATAGGCACATTGTAGCTTTTAACGACAAAATAAAAATGGTGCTCAAGCAAGAAAAAAAAATTATTGAATGTGTATCAAGATGATTAATTGGCAGAAGATCAGTATCAAAACTGGTTTTCAACGTTTCGTCCCGACGATTTTGATACTGAAGGTGTATCACGTACTAAGGGGCGAATTAAAGCTGATAAAGACAAAATAAAGGGATGAACTGGTGCAAGCCGTCGAATAACAATTTCCAAGATTGCTGGGAGATTCTATATACATCGAATTCGCCCGCTCGTAATAATAAATTTATCCACAATAAGAAAAACGTCTTTCATTTTGGCCAACAAAACGAAATTACTTTTCCAACAGGCCAATATTATTTGAAGCCTAGTCAGTCCTCAGCCTGATATATTGAACAAAAATATATTTATATATATTTGAACTTTTTTTTCAGAAAAAGAAGATCAAACATCGGCGGTAGAATCAACTTCCCTTTTTATAAATTTAAGCTAACTTTGAAAACGCAAATGAAATTTCAAGGCAATCGAACCAGACGAGCTGACAGGCAGTGTTCAGTTTTCAATTTTAAAGAAATTTTTGTCTTATTTCGAGTTTGTGTTACTTGCAACATTGCATACAATTGGGTTAATTGGTTTCAACACTTCATTTGGTATTACGGAATTGCGCTTAAAACCTTTTTTGTTTACAATTGCATTGAAGAAGCGACAAAAAGTCACAACCTAGTACTACCACTTAACGTGCTATTCACACATTTTCACACACATTGTTATATCAAAGGTTTTTCAACATAAACCTAACGTAAAAGAAAGCATTCACGACTGAAGTGATCTTGCTAAAAGTGGCCTTCCTTATGCTTGAAAGATTGGAAGTGACTTTGGGGAGTCCCAACGTGGTATATAGTTAATTGCCAGCAAAAAGAGACGAGAAACTGGCGCATACTTTATCATAGCAATATGAGGGAAGCAGGACAAACATTCTCAAAACTTAAAATTGTCCAACTGGTCACAACCTCTCTGTGTGAATCTCATAGCTGACCGAACAACCATTTTGGGTGTAGAAATGGTCTTGATGCTCTTGATGCTTGAGCCCTGCTCTCGATCTTTTGGATTCATTTCATTTCAGTAATTTTCGTCATCTTCTTTTTATGAAGACTTTTGACTGACTTGTTTCGCAGCAGACAGCACAAATCCTCATGAAAATAAGCCAGCTGTCTAACTTATCTATTATGGTGAACGTAAGATCCCCCACATCAAGACTAGTGTCTATGCCATAGCTTACTGAGAAGTTCTCTAGAATACATGTCGTTAGTTCGTATGTATATCGTTCAACATTTGTGTTTATAAAATTCATTCATCTTTATGTGTTCTTCCATTACTAAGAGTAAGTCTGATAATATCAATGCGGTGATTTACATCACCATCAATTTTGCTTTAGATTATCAGCTCAATCCAGTTAATGCTCATAATAAAGCAACGAGAGTTCGACTTCGTCTCGATAATCTCTGCTATTGACGACGATGTCGGTTTCGATTTCTTTGCTAAAACAAAAAAATCATTGCAATCAAAAGAATAGAGATTTAAATTCATTAAAGAGAAGAAAAAAAAATGTTTTTTCATTCATTTACAGACTTGAGCTAGAGATAGACACTGAAACTCAATATGTATTAGATACTTTTGAGTTAAATCAAATAGCATTGATATGTAATCAAGAAATAGATATGAGTTTATGATTTTGTCAGAGAAAGGCAATCAGACAGTCGGTATACATAAGCTTAGATGATTATAAAAACTTTAAAGCACATGTATTCAGGGTTGCGTTTGTAAAAACTATAAAGTCACAGATAAAACTTATATACGGTTATTGTAGCTGGGTACTTCTCTACACATACACTACATATATTTGTCTACGCGTATGTACCTTATGGAGTATTCTCCTCTTTGTATTGTTTGCTGTTATCACTTTTCTATAGACGAATGCCGAAGAGAAAAAAAAAAAAGGAATGTGTTTTATAAAAGGTTTTCCATATCTAAAGCATACAATGCACATGTGTGCACTGGTAGAGGCTACAAACGTACAAGGTTAAGTACTTATAAGACTTTCTAGTGCACTTGTTGTTATTGTTAATTCATGTACTTTGAGATTAAAGTTCAATTTTTGCATTTGTTGCTTATAAAAAAAAAAAAAAAAAAAAAAAATACATTTGTTTACATGCATGCATATACGAAAGCATAGAATAGAAACTGTCTGTCGAACTTACCATTCCGATTTTCACTATCAGCCGGTTTCATTTGAATAGGATGATGCATCTATAAAGAAATAGTAAAAGAAAAAAAAAAAAAGAAGAAGTGATCAGAGAAAATAAAGGAAATAAGAAGAAGAAGCTCGATGTATATAAAGTGTATAGAGTGTATGCTGGTAAATCCAAGCACTTTCTAAACATTATCAACAGTAACAAAGAGAGAGCCATCTATGTCACTAATAGCCAACCAATCGTTTTCCTCAATGTGCATTTAGATTTTTGCATTTTTTTCTTCCTGTTTATCTAAGTCTTGTTCATGGTATTACTTCAATAGTGTTTCTTTTAAACTTTTACACATTCCTAGTGTGCTCTTGTGTGTGTGTGTGTATGTGTGGTGTTTATGTATGTTGTTTCCTTTTATTCAGCGGCTGCTGCATTGTTTGTCGCAACGATTAAAGTGGAATTCGATTACAATTCCATGTTGTATGTATTCAAGTACGTAATTCGCTTAAGTTAACATCGATTGGTTGTTGGGTTTTACTTCCATTAATGGTACATGGGAAGTAAATTTCTTACGCATACATGGATGGCTAAATAAAGTATGGCAGTGAAGGAATGAATTTGTTAGTTTTCTTTTCCCCGTTTTTCTAACTTTTTATGCCACCTTGTGTAGGGCATTAATTTTCTTTCTTACTTAAGTTCTGATACGCAAAATAGCTATAAGGAAGGAGTATATGAAAAGCCAATATTGATGGCTATTACATTCATTTATTAATGGTTATTCGAGATTCAAAATGTAGGTTCCTGTTAACCGCAAGCACATGAGCAGACCAGTTGAAGCCATTTTCATTTTGCGTAAAAACCATTTCCATGCACAGGACGCATAATTATCAAAAATGTACGTATATATGTCAAGGTTTATATGATTTTCAATATTCGCTGGAATTAGAGCCGTAGTATATGATTTAATTGCTTCAGTAAATTGAATTTAAATTCTCAGATTAGGAAATAAATAGAAAGTGCGTGGTTATTGCAGTAGATAAAGTGTATAATAAATACAATTTTGATTGGATCTCTTCATCGAAATCGCCGGTTTCGAAAGATCGATTGGCAACGTCAGTCAAGACTAGAGAAGTTACGGACATGATTTACGAAGTCAGATTTTCTTTCTTCTTTCCTTCGTTTGGTTGTCGTCAAGAGCAGACGTGTGGTCGGACTGAGGGAAAACATCTTGAATTACATATAAATTGTGGTAGTAAGATATGAACCGGTTTAGATCAGTTGGGGAAATTTAATAATATAGTGATAGCGGTCATGACTGACTGCTGCGTAGCCTTAACTGCTCTCCCTCTCTCTCTCCGTCTTTTCTTTTTCATAGTTTCTCTTACCGCCTTAGCATTTATGTAGAACGTTGATGGGTATTGCAGACTGGGCTTGGAATGAATTTGTCAGTTATTTCACTGTGAACTTTTCTTAGCACGAATTTACATCAGACACCGTTATATATAGACATCGTTAATGTAGACATATTTAAATTTATTATTTTAATGTACAGAAATATAAGTGAGTCAGCCTATAAATTGTATTTAAGAGTAGTTAGCATGAATAGTCGAAGCAATCAGTTTTAATTACTTAAGTGTGCTTCAAGTTCTTTTCTAAGCTGCACTTCAGTTTTAATTTCATACTCCTGTGTACTATCTTCTCAACTGGAATGTAAGGAAGAAAAAAATTAAAACAAGCATGCAAACCACCTTACAGAAAATTAATCCCGGAATTAGAAAAAATATTACTTTTTTCATACAAAACTCGTAGCAAAGGCATAAATTTTTATTTATCATTTTTTCGTAGAAAACATTTTTGTCATAAGAACAGTGGAGTTGATTTAGTAATTTTTTGCTCATAAAAATGGGAAAATTAATTAATATTTGCATTTTTACACATCCCGTAGTGCATATTATTCCAATTTTTACAAGCAAAATAGAGGCTTGACATCTCCTGAAAAGTAATGTTTTCTGTCTCATGAATATTTTTGCCGTTTCACTATACAAAATTAACGAGAAAGATTTTTTGAAGACCTTCGTATCGCTTTAACCAACATTGGATGTAACATCAATTTCATCATGCCATAGTTTAGCGAACAATGTTTATCTCAGACGTTACATACACAGGCAGACAGACAAACAGATAGATGGGCCTGCTTAAGTCGATTCAGCATTTGATCCTGACCAAAAATTGACATAGTTTATGTGCTCTGAACCCTCTTTTTGGATGTTCCAAACGTTTTGACAACGTGAATATGCCCCTATCTTTCGGTGGTGAGTACATAGAAAAGGGATCGAGTTGGACTTTGTTTAGTTTTTTGATAAAACCGTTCACGGAATAAACAAATTTTTAATTACCAAAAAATTTACACGATCATAGACCTTAGAGGATCCTATTTCGAAGCTGCAAGTAAGAAATCATTTTATATAGGAATTGATCTAATGATTTTTAACACTTCCAAGTGTGCGCCAGACGTTTACTTAAATCTTTTTGGCCTCCAATCGTTTTTTGAACTAAATAGCGCACTAACTTATCTAGCGCGCACTAAATGTCTGTTATGTTCGAACCATTTAAAATTTCACATTCTTCCGTAATCATTTAGATACCCACCATTGAAGAATGGGGCTATACTTATTTTGTCATAATGTTTGCAACACCCAGAAGGAAGCTTCAGAGACTCTATAAAGTATATATATTGTTGGTTAGCATGAAATTATGAATTGATTAAGCCATATATGTGTGTCTGTGTGGTACGTGTTGTTAGTATTCTCGTGGTCGCAAAAGAGAAGATATCGACTATAAATTTAGTAGAAACATTGAAAGTTTTTGCAAGTAGGTAGATACTGAAAAAGGGGTAAATTTGTCAGAGCAGAAACCCGCAATGGAACGTAAACTGAACGTAACTTTTTGGGTTTTTGCTCGTTACTCAGAAATTGTAAAGGGTAGAAGGCTGAAATTTTCCACATTTACTCTACGAAACACTCTACTCTTTATGTGCAAAAATGGCAAAACATCGGCCAAGCCCATACAAAATTACAAGTGACTAAATTTTCCGTTTTTTTTTAATTCTTTTGAGGTTGAGGCGTTATTTCTAAAATAAATATGGTGGGCACCACAACCTGCTGGATTAATTCCTTCTTAATAATAACAGTGGTATGGGTGTCAAATAAAAGGTCTCGGAGAGTGGAAGGCGACAAGGTAAGCGTGTTAATTCTAAATCAATTGTGATGGGCGTCACAACGTGGTGGATAAATTTTTTCTTAAAAATGCCGTCTACAGGGGTGTCAAATAAAATACCGTGGAACGTAGAATGTGAAAAGCTAAATGCGCCAATTCTAGACAAACTATGGCGAACGTCGCGATGTGGTAGACTAATTATTCTTAACAATACCGTTTCGTGCAGTGAAAGCCGAAAGATAAATGTTATCCCAGTCACTGCTTTCTTACCTATTTAATATCATTCCTTGTTGGACTAAGAAACTATACGGGAAAGAAAGGTCGTAATATTACTTAATAAGTAAAATATGTTTTCTTCTTCGCAAAAGGAATTGTTCTGTGTGGGGGGCTTAATAACAATGAAGCTGAATATCTGAAGTTAAAAGGGAAGTAATACATATGTGTGTTTACCTTATCGATCTAACGACAATGGGGTAATAAGAAAAGGTGTAAAAGTGTTATTTGTTTCATTTTTCATTAAATAGAAATATATTTACTAGAAAGCATTACAGCTTCAGACACACGCTTAATTTAAGTAGACCAATCAGACCAAACGATTTCAGGAATAATCCGCAAACAATTTATATATAATTTTGCGATAAGTTCTTGATGACCGTATACATATATATGTGTTGTTATAAATTGTAAATATACAAGTAATTGTTGTAAAATTTATGTCATTTCAACGGCATGTATATATATACTTCTATACTATGTTATCACTCGATGGCAAGATCGTGGTTTTTTCTTTTTAAATAAACGCAAACGAATCCTTTTGTCAATTTGTTAACGTGAAAGCTTATTTGAAAAAATTTTATAAGGACACATTTTAAACCAAGTTTAATGCTCTCACTGCTGAAAAGCGGTATAAAGAAAACAAAAAATTAATTGCGAACCAATCGACTTCCAATTGTAACGCAAATAGGAGGAGAGTGAAAAACACTAAAATCTGTGCACTTAGAAAAAGCTTTAATAGTAATAGACGTGAAGGCGGATAGATATGTGAAGATTTAATGGCTGCCAAACTGAATCTTATATCTTTAAGTAAAGACAAATTTGTATTACGAAAATAAATACATGCGCGTGTTATAGCCTTTTTACCTTTATTTGAAAAGCTTAATATTTCATCAATGTTCGCAATGTCGCTAATGGATATTGAAACGATTAACTAAAAGTTTTACTTTCGCTAACGATATTATTGCCAACATAAATAGACTGTAAAATTTGCTTTTGAATGCAACATAAAATTACAGGACTTTCGCTTTTGAATGGTAAAACAATAGAAAAAAAATTGTTATGCTCAATATTAATGGTTACAGATGTTAAGTGGAAGCGAATGGTAAATGCATTTCGTTTAGCTTTCGCTTGACGGAATTTCGTGCATATCATAATAAATTAAAAAAGTAGCACAACAACTGCAACAATAATTGTTTATAAAGTTTCCAATGCAATTAGCTATAAAAACAGTATTCAAATGTTAAGCAAACATAACGGGATTCAAGCATTATGTCGCCTGCTCCATGCAAATGTTGTCGTTATTTCGCAATCAGGTACATAATCGCTCTTAAACACATCTATATATATGTATGGGTTTGTGAAGTTGTGAAATTGTATGTACGTATATGTGTTAGCGTACGTATGGTAGAGGAAGACAAAAAATAAAATAACAAAAATCCTTTTAAAAAGCACTTGGATTTTCATTTTAAAATTCTCACGTAAACAAACAACTTTTTAACCTGCTTACACAAACCATCGCTTTAAGTGCAACTCAGGCAGATAGTCAGATTAACCAACAGAGCTGTTAGTAGTAGCTTTGTTTCATGCCTTTTGTTTTTTTATTTTTTGTTTTTCTTAATTCATAGCAGAATTACTCATTTATGCATTCACACCTCCCGAGATGAACATTATCAATGCTTAAAAGGTCTAGCTGCCGGAATAAGTACATGTGAATGAGTGTACATAGATCTCTACTAACAAATGCTAATTTTAGTTACAAACCATTTAAAAACATTTCGAAAGGTCGCACATCTCTCGCACACACTCTTATTTTTCCATCTCACTACCATTGGACATTGATGCTGATTGTGGATTTTCCACCTATTCATGCATATGCTTTCGTTCGTTACAGTTTGAAAAAAGTTTAGTTATTTCGATACGTTCCTTCATCTGCATACATATGATAGAGTATTTGATCGTATTACCACCTGTGTCTGTATGACTTTCTCACTATTATCTTTATACTCATATCATTTTTACGTGAACACTGGTATATGTAAATACATATACCATTTGCATTACATCCAGTCATTTCCTTTATTTAGCAAACACATTGAAACTCTTAAGCACTCTTAAATAAACACAAAATGACAGAAACAAACATGATGAGAACTTTAAGCATGCCCAGCGACTCCCACTTAAACAAACACCAAATTGATTTTGTGCTAAAAGTGCATTAAAGGCTTATATTGAATGTGACCCATGTGTGTTGGCTATAATTACATATATATATATATATATTTATATGTGTGTGTATACATAATGTGTGCATACATATAAAAGTAAGAATAGACACAGTATACCCACAAACGTGCCGAATGATAGAAGTAGACATGTGTGCTTGTGGTCATTATATTGACAATTATACCCAATTACCATATGCCGAACTTACTCATTCAGCAAATGTCTGCAATATTATTGTTACTACGTAGGCACTGTATGAGGGTGAGGCTATATATATGGGTGGTTGAATTTTCGGTATCGAACCGTACAAAATCAGCAATAATTTCTTTCACTAACTTTCTGGATTCATTCATTCATTTATTTTGTGTTGATTTTCTATAGGCTTGTGAGAATTTTTCATATGTGCATATTTTTTGTTTTTGGAGTAATAAATTTTATAATTATCAAGGATACATAGTCCCGCAAAAAGTTGTCTAACCAAAAATATATTTTATGCCTTACTAACCCAAATAATTAGCTCTTATGCAATCCTAACGGCAAGATCAAAAATAATCGATATCTAAACACAAGTGTGTCGACTATTAGACAGCTCCTTAAAATCAAATAAATAGCAGACGATATATACGCTTAAATATGCACTGCATCCTCGCTTTCTAATTAATGGAACAATAAGATCCGCTCCAAAGCAATCAATATGAACGGCTTGTTAAATTTGGCCTTCAAGGTCAGTTTATTTGAACCTACTGCTAATCCTTCGCGAATAGTGATTCCTCAAAGAATCGACTTCATTGAAAGTTAATTGCAAATTCTGTGGCATATCGAAAAATACAGCTTCAGTTAAAGTAAGCAACACTTAAGACAGCCTAAGTCCATTTTCAATACGTCAAGTTTAACAAAAAGTTTACCAACAAAGAGATTTCTTGGACTGACACTTTTACCTACAAGTTACATTATTTGTTTTTTACCGATATATTTTCCTAGTTGTCAGTTAGATTATTGTGGCTTAAGGGAGGTTGGAAATAGCTGATACTTACACGGTTGAAACGTTAATACCTAAGTTATTTATACCTGGAATTTCAGTAAAATTGAACGCGTGAGATGCATTTTATAAAGCGACGAAAAATATATATGTATATAAATATATAATACATATATATATATGTATATAAATATATAATACATATATATATATGTATATAAATATATAATACATATATATATATGTATATAAATATATAAGACATATATATATGTGACATATATATAAAAAAATAGGAAAAAGTCAAAAAGGCATATATAGGTCCAAGAACACATTCACAAAGTAATAAAATGAGAGTTCATCGCAATGCACTATCAAAAGCACGATCATATGAATGAAATTGTGGAAGATTTGCCCCGTCCCTGCCTTCAGTAAAGAGCAACAACAGTGACAAAAACGTCAGCAAATTATATTATATATATATACGTGGCAAGAAAATTGACAAATTCTTTGACTGTATGCGCGGCTTTTGGCTAACATTTGATGAACAAAACGCCTTTCAGTTGACCTTTAGAGGGAATTTAATTTTCTTCATTCTTTTCTGAAATGACTGACAAAATGTCATGATTCAAGCGCTATATTTGCTTAATGTGGCTTTGGGGTGGCTTTTTCGGGCTTGAATCTTCTGTTCGAATGTGCATTGCTTAGTTTTAAGCAGATCATTTGAAAGCTCTGAGCTTACAAAAATTCTTCGCACTTTTTTTCACGACTCAATGCTATTTTGCCATCTAATGAAGATGTAAGCATAACTTTCTGCTTTTTATTATATTTCATTCTTTCAATATATTGTATGCTCGCCAATGAATGGTGCTGGTGTTATCGGTTGTTTCCTCATAAGACTGCTCGTGTTAATCTTATATTTTGGTCTTGTACGATCATTTCACGACCAGCTCCCTCCCTAGTGTACAGAATATTATGGAATTTAGAGGCACTTCAAATGTGTAAATACACCGGGGAAATATAAAATAATAAGTAAAAGCCTAAAGACCCACAGATAATGCTTACTTTGGCAAGTACACTTATTAAAAAACCCTGGGGTTATATAAAATTAAGTGAAAACTAATTGACTTTAAAATTTCATTTTCATTGTGATGCAAAATGACGTTAATGCTATAGCACAAATGTCCGGGTAAGTGTTGAAGCACTCTAGAAGCACCCCTCTTTTCAGAACATTTTCATTAAAAACTTATAAATTTTCAGTTATTGGCCTGACACGTACGCTGAAGTGATTGGTGCCCTAGATTCGCCATCGAGCTCATATGAATTTCTTGCAGTTCTCCTCTTATTCAGTTCAGTTCAGTTCGGTTCTCGTAAACATTAATATTCGTAATTAACAAACGATTGTTGTGTGTAAGCGTGTGTATGTACTGTGGTGTTTCCTTGTCTCTTCGATTGTTGTTGTTATGCAAGTCTGTTACAAAATTTAAGCTATTGTAACGCAAAATTTTGTCCAAAAATGCATTATAAAGAAGAGGAAGAGGAGGAAAGAGACTATTTAACTCGGACTTAATTTTCAGGGAGGAAACTGATTCGTTTCGGTTTTTTAAATGTGGACTGCAGTTTATAATTTTTGAAAGAACAACAATAACAATTACAATGTAATAACAGTGATATTACTGTTAATGATTATAATTACGAAGACGGTGGACTGAAAGAACTAGAGTTGAACGACAAATTGAGTAGAACAACTCAGACGTAGATGATGTTAAAATTCTTCAATATTCTTAAGAGGATTGCAAAGTTTATTTTAAAGTGTAAAGGTGAAACCGATTCATAATTATCGCTCAAGGTAATAATCAGCATATGAGTAATGCCGAAAGCAGAAACAGATAGTTGACTAAGATATTACGAGCATGTATATGCATATGCTCAATCAAAATGGCATTGATAAGAGAGCTTAAGAACGGTGGTTTATGGCGATGGCGAATAATTTATTCGCAGAAATATAGCACGCACTACAACGGACGGAAAATCAAGAATAAACGATTAGAGAGTACAATGACAAGCTTATAGCAATGGTGGGCGACAAGGTGAACATAGTACATTAAACAGTTTCAAACTCAGCCGTGTCTCTATCACTCCTATTCACTAGGTTGTAGTTTACATGTAGTTGTTCACCTTGCCCGCTTCCAGAATTTATATCCAAATCTCGAATGAAACATTAGATTGCATTTATAAGATTATTTCCTCTCAACACTCTGTCATTCAACAGTATATTCCCGCACATTAGCTTCACTCAGGTAAGTACTTCCTCTGCGATTACAGACAATCGCTTTATATTTCCACTTGGTTTACTAGTTAAAAACATCTATTTATTATTCGTATGCACTTTTAAAATGTTAGTACAAATGGCTGATTGCAATTGTTAACTGAGCAGATGATTGCACTTAAACGGAAAATCGTAGGATTTACTTTATGGTATCAATTCTCAAGTGCGGTAGAGTTTTTTTTTTTTTTTTGGTCATAGTTATAATAAACGTTCAGTCGATGGGGCAGACACACACTAGGCCTCCACCATCCTATTTCTTTGTCTTTCCTCTCTTCTTTATGAGAGTCACCATGTTACATGAATAGGCATGAGATCCCCTGAGCGATTACCCATATTAAAAAAAAAGGAGAAAGTCCGCTCATACAATGACATAATGAACCCAAATTTTTAAATTCTTGTAGAAAAGAAAAAACAATTTTAAAGTTATAATTCTATTGTTACGGCGTAAAGATCAAGTAAGTATTTAAAGACTTGTTATGCATTCCTAGTTCTATTACATAAACTATATTTGAATGTTGGAGTAGATTGTCTACATGCACAGTCTTCATGGCTTAAAGATGAAAAAAATTTCACAAACAAAAAACGTACTTTTGCTAAATCAAAGTAAAACATTATAGTGGGGCACGACCCATTATCCGCTCAACCCAGTTATCCATATAACGACTTTTCATAAGAAGGTCTTATACTGGAAGAGATCGAAAGAAAGGCCAAAGCACGTCAGGAATTGATTTTAAGCCGATCGGTGCAATGAAAGGCGAGTCTATCTCAGGTTCTTGCGAGTGTTGCATACGTCCCTGTGCCACAAGTGGCACAGAATATCATTATTGATAGGCTTACAATCTACTGCATTTCCAATGTTGTTCTGAAGCTTCGTAAAAGATTTACTTAAACAGAGAAGAAGATTATCGCATAATTAAATATTGTAATAAGATTTATTGTAAACAGACAGACTGACTACAGGCTATCAAATACTAAAGGAAGTAAATTTAACGATAACGTGAGTATGTTTTGTGCACGAGTTTTGTTACACTTGCAGCTGATTTTACTGCTTGTATATATTTCATTAAAAATAAGAAATCTTTCGCATTTTTTAAGGAGCAAAGAAGACTAGTGACACAACTAGCGACAAAATAAAAGAATCGTGATCTCATTTTTTTTTTTTTTTTTTTGCTTTTCAACATACGTCCCGAAGGCGTGACATACGATTTTTAGCTATTCGAGAAAAGTGTTTCACTTTTCAATGTTTGTTCTGAAGTCTTCATTAATTTTTACATAACGTGTGTTACACAATACATTTTCTTAGCATGAGACAAGACACTTAATGCGAATTCATAGAAGTATCGAAGTTAGAATTTTGAAAAGCCACTGCTTGATGTTCTACGATGAAAGGATTCCTTTAATTAATTCGTTCGTATTTATTCCCTAAGTAGCTCATCAAGCGAAACTTCATATTACTATGAAAGTTAACACTTAGATGTGTGAAAGAAGAAAATGGCATTTGCGTAAGTATGCACACACTTGTGCATTAGGTCATCCTGCAAGCAACACGGTTTGGAAGCAAAGTCGCATATGCGTTTTGCTCTCACATATCTTTCGTTCGAGGAAGTAGCATAAGATAGCGGTAAGCGATAGCGACTAACGACGTGCAATGGGCTTGTAACTGGCCAAATTAGATGATTGAAATGCCAACCTGGATTCCGACAAATTTACCCCGGCCACAGGAAATCAGTCTCGTACATTGTGCAACATCCAATCACTTTAGCAAAGAAGAAGGACAGCTGGGGAGAAAATGTAGATTACCTGCCTGGGACTAACTTTACGCCAGTAACCTCAGACTGGTGTGCTGAAAAACAATTTCCAGTTCGTAGTGCTTAATTTTTCTAAGTAGTGGCAGCTGCTGGTAATGAAATTCCTTTGTTATATGTTCCTTGCGTTTAGAAGTTTAAATTATAAAGAAATCTTTCATGCCTCACCTGACAAATTGTTTGTTTGCTATTTTTGATATCATTCTAAAGAAGCACTGCTCGCCTACGGCTTACTCGTGTGATAGGCCATTACCCGACGTTACACTTACGTTGATAGTTTAGGTTGGGAATAATTACGATCGCTGACCGATAACATGAATAGTGGCCTTTGGGGCTTGCTGTGGACTAACACTGGCGATCGCTCAAGGCGAGACTTGAGCTTTTTAACTAAAATTTTCACTTCAGGGTTTTTAACATTATTGTTAGTTTGATTCTTTTGTCCACATATAACTTTATAGTTTTCATTGCGTTCGTGCTTTTACGGATCTTATGAAGAAAGTTTGCAAAAAATATTTTCAGAAATTGAATATTTTTAAACTCGAATAGATAGTTTGTTCTCTGAAAGTCGATATTTTATTTGATGTAAAGATACAAAGACAGCAACACTATTATCTTTTGGATGCTCTAATATTTGCCGCATATTGTATAGCAAGTATGCACGCATTGAATATAAGCGCGAAGAAGTAAGTAAGAAAATATTAATTGATAGAAATTCTAAGCAAAATTCAACTAACTTTCAAAGATTAAAAAAATGGTAGATTGTTAACGCTCTTAGAAATGCAGTTAAAAGTGAGCGTATTCGTTATTAGATACATATACCTGTGCATATAACAATATACAAAAATATTCTATTTAACATGCTAAACATAAACCGCATATAATAAAAAAAAAAAAAATATAAAAAAATCATATTTCATGTTATTAAATTTGCAGCTGTCAGTTTCCAAATATTAATAGCTTGTGTTGAATGAGAGAACTAAAGACACACATACACAATCTTTAAGACTTACAGTTACAGTTACAGAGTTACAATTACGGATTAAGTGCTACTTACCCCATCCAATGTTTTGATATTATGCAAAGCATCTTGAGCCTTCAAAGCAGCCTTACGTGTATAATACGTAACAAAACAGCACCCTGTGTAACAGACAAAATTTGGAGGAGAAAAAAAAAAGAAACGGAAAGGAAAAGCAAAAAGAAAAAGAACAAGAAACACATATCAGAAACATTATACAAAACAAACAAGTAAATACATAGCAAACACACTGATACCTCTATGCATACATACACATATTTATACATATATATATATAGATATAGATATACATATACATACATAAACAGTTGCAAGCATCGATACATGTATGCATGCACTTTAGTTAGCTTATATGTGTTTGCATATATCGTCAGACGAAATACACTTTAATTAACTGCAGTACTGTAAATATTTTAATAAGACCGTAGCATACAAACATATATACATACACTTAAAGCTGTAGTTATTTCCATATATGTATATGTATTTTTTTTTATTTATTTATTTTTTTTTTTAATATCTCTCAGATTCTGAGGTTTTACTCTTGACTGAGCAAATATTGTATATAGAATGGAACAGAAGAAGAAGAAACAACATTAAGAACATAGAACAACAACATTACCACATAATTCTAAGGACTAATTAACAGAATAACATGCAACATAATTAAATACAGATATGGTTTATTTTTCAAAAACATACAATATTTAAAAAAAAAAAAAAAAAAAATCCATTTTATATGTTTTTCTATTTACTCCATACTCTTGGGGAAACTTTTATAAAAATGTAAAACGAAAGCCAATTAAGTTATGTTTACTTTTGCGGTCGATCTCTGACTACTACAAAAACAGTGAAGGACTTACTTTTGTTAGAAGTATATAAAAATTGCTTAAGAACGAATGTTTTAAGCGTCATTTTCCGCTACTTGAGCCGAATTCCGTTGTATTTGTCGCTGCTACTGCTTTTAGACAAATGCCTTATTAATAATTTTTTAAACGTAAGAGCGCGCATAGAAAATAGTTGTAATAAAAGCATGAAATATCGGACGCATCAAGTTGATGCATTTCAGTTTTCGAGCTTTAAAAGCATGCTTATGAAGCATAGACTTTGAATTGTGGGAGAAGACCGCTTCTTTCCCATTTTTTTCTTTTTTTTTTTGCGAAAAATGAAGAGCCAAATTCTACTACATTTACAAGAGTGCGGCAATTCCATGGACTTTTTGCAAGAATTACATTAAGAAATTGACGTTTGAAAGGTATTTAACCATGAGACAAAATACGTAAACAAACCCAAAAGATCCAATTTTTTTTTTATTTTCGTTAATAATTTAAGATCCCTTAAAGGTACTTCCGGAAAACTTGCGACCAAGATATCTGGGAAGGCCTAAAAGCGTTTCTGATAGAGTTCGTAATGCGCTAACTGTACTAACTGTTAATTGTCAACCTTTAGAGGACTAAACTTAAAGCGAAATATGCTTTTCAACAAACGCTATTCAAAGGCCGCACTTCTTACCAATGTTTTTAGTTCCACTCTACTTAGAAATATTTCGCAAAATAATCTTTATCCGCTAATAGAAAGATTATGCAACTACCATTCTGAGTGTGCTCTTATCCATAACGTATTATTATTTAAATTCTGGACTGA
Source organism: Glossina morsitans morsitans (assembly GCA_001077435.1). NCBI lineage: Eukaryota > Metazoa > Arthropoda > Insecta > Diptera > Glossinidae > Glossina > Glossina morsitans. Next base: position 16,367 of record CCAG010010048.1, read on the forward strand.
ATTGAAATGCAAAACTTTTATCTAGAGGCTTTAATAAATTAAACATATGCGTGTAGTTCATTGGTTAATTTATATGAAAATTGTTTTTAAGCAAGACTACCGTTTGCATTTATTAACTCATTTTACATTATTCGCATTTTCCTAAATTAATGCAATCCTTTAAATTTCATCAAATTATCTCTCAATTTTACATGTCATTTGAACCAACTCTTTTCGGCAGATGTACAGAGTTACGCAATGTGATTTCAATACAAACAACAAGATTAGCTGTTGGGTCTTCTTCGCTCACATGTATTTGATTTAATACACGTTCAGCTGTTTTATTTTAAACAGAAGAACGGCAACGTAATTTACTCATTCCGAAATTTCTATCAAATGTCTATGTTGAACCGTACTTCTGGCCTGGAGTCGGCGGAAGGCGACTAGCATAGCTACATAATAAGGAAATCGAGCAACTTTAGATAAATGACAAATAAATTCACAACGCATTTATATATGTAGGTATGAAATATTTAATCATATTTTTCAAAAAATCTCGCCGCTAGAGTGTGCTGTTCAACACACTAAAATATAAATACATGTTGTACCTTTTGCTCATTTGAGAAGTGTAACGAAGTAATTTGCATATTAGGACGTAACAATTTTTTTTTGCATTGAAGCAAATAAGAAGGGAGGGGAAGGAGACAGCATAATCAATATAGTCATTTTACTTGGCGCTGGAGGCTGGGAATATGCTATCACTTTGTCTTCCCTCTTGTAGAAATTAACATTCATATATACATGAGACATTGCACACCCCCTCAACACTGCGCCCTTGGTTTCCGTGGATTCCTGCGATAATCTGCTGCTGAGACAGTGTGTCTGTCTCTGCGACTGTTTCTTTCCGTCTGTACACGTGAATATCTATTTCTAGTCGTCTGTTTGTCCCTTTAATCATCCGTTCCTTCGATCGTCTGTTTTTTCAGTGTTCTGCCACCTCGACTTTTTGCCAGTGCCTTTCCTTTTCTGAAGCTGCCTGCCCCTAAAAACTACCACTTCTACGAAGGTTTCTTCCTGCGGGTCTTTGTAGATGTCTGTTTGTCTTCACGAAAGCCTCCAACAGCGATCATCCGTTCTTTCGATCTTCCATCAGTTCGGCCGTCCGCCACTGCGATCGTCTCTCCGTGTGACCGTCCTATCCGCCAACTGTTTATACCGTCGAACGTCGCCACTCGCAACATGCATCACTCCGATTGTTTACTTCTCCTATCTATTGTTTTTGCGGCCATCTTCCACTAATATTGTTTGTCTCTCTGTCCGCCCATCTTTAGTTAAACTGCTAACGGCTGGAATTATAAAAAGCTTTCTAATTTTACGCACTTGTTAAAACATTGTGATAATACTCTTCCCATCTCTATTAGGAGATTCTTCTACACGTTATGTTTCATTTAATTTTCGACCATAAATTAAAATTCGTTTTTCAAAGGAATTGATGTGCGTCCTCGAACTCATAGAACAAAGCAGCCAAGAAACATTTATATTTTCTTTTTCCTTTTTTCTTCGCTAACGGGAACCTTTTTCCATTTCAATTCAATGAAAGCGTAAATAAAAAAAATTCCTAAAGGGAATAATCTAGATATTGTTCCTTAGGGAGTGTGAAAATAAAAGTTCATCAGACGTATAAAAGAATTTTTATAGGCTTCTTGGTGACCTCAAGTGAATACATTTGTATTCATATACAGTATGTTTATAATCATTAGAAATAAACGAGTGAGAGAAAAGGAAAACCAAAAAATTGCCTAAAATCACTAAAGTACATAAAAGAAAGCAACATGAGTGTTTTGCGGCATAGAAGAAAAAGAACAAAGAAAGAAATTCTGCAATGTATGTTCATGTACACGTGTCTGCACATAAAATGGTTATTGCTTTTAAGTGCCGATAATGGCTGCTTCTTACTTAGGCATTCAGGTGTAGTAATATCATAAAGAAAAGAAAAAAAAAAGTAGAATTCTTTCATCACAATAAACTTATATTTACTGATATCATTATAACTATAATTCTTAACGTTTATAGCTTTGATTAAATTTACTTTCTCATTGCTGCTTACGCTTAGTATTAACATAAAATTTTATTATATTAAACCAAAGAAGAGTTATCTCTGAAGACTGTTTCACTTACAAACTGGATTAAATCTATAAAAATGAATTTTTAATGAAAATTTATTTCCACTAACCTCGGCTCATCATGGTAACCTTATCACGTAGAATATTTAAGGTGTGTATACGTCCATACTGTTCAAATAATGCACGTAGTTTTGGCTCATCCCACGATTTTGGCACCTGACCGACAAACATTTTTATTGTATCCGGATCTGGCTCTTCTTTAGTAAATTCAACGTTGCCTTTATTTGTATTACAAGGCAACATATCAACATCGCTACTAGTTGCGCTTTGGTTATTTATTGAGACATCAGCAACTTCACTAGACGCATCTCTACAAATGAAAGAAATGGAGAAACAATTTTAATAACTTTTTTAAACTCGTAATAGGCAAATTTGTGCACTATTGTCTTGTGTCTTTGCCACATTCCATAATCAAAGCAATGAAAAGAAATGCGAATGTATTTCTACTAAATGTATCCTAGATTGGCCCAGGGAAACTAGCAAGGGACATTTATGCTACGGCAAATAGTTTAGTATTTAACTGATGTTTTATTCCCATTGATATGCATGCAATTAAACGTCGGAGAAGGTTAATTCATCTGCTGTTCTGTTGCAACTTTCTGGAAATCACAAAAATTCATCAGAAAAAAAGCGGTCAAAAGTTAATTTCATTTTTAGGATGACATTTTCAAAGACAAGTGAGATGAACAGCGTCCGTATCAAAAAAGAGTCAAAGTATCCCAGGCTACATTAAACTTACTCGTGTCTACGGACAGCTAAAATTGCTTATACTAAATGAAATGGACTCTAAACGCTGACTAGTTAGTATGCGTTTAAATTTATGTGAGTGTGCTTTTTCCTTCCCGCTATACCCAGAATCCATCAACCTTATGTCATTTTATCCATATGTTCATTCTTATGAAAATTATATCACTCAGGCTTCCCACTACATTCTGTTAATTGGTTATTCTCCTACTTTAATGGTAGATCTTTAAAGGTGTTTTTCAACTCATTTCGCTGATGGGATTACTATCACTTCAGGAGTTCTTCAAGGAGTCATGTAGGATCTTTTCTATTTATCCTGTATGTTAATGATCTTCAATCAAATCCTCTCATATACGCAGATGACGTCAAATTGTGCTCGACATTTAATTCCTAATTTCAACCATGCCTCCTTCAAGCTCGATTTAAATGAGTTAGTAACTTGGTACTTATTCCGTGTTGTGATATTAAATGAAAAGAGATGTAAGAAGTTGCCATTTTTAACACATAGCTCGGAATAGTTTAGTGATCCACGCAGGTTGGAGAATGTGAACTAATTGCTCGATCTAAATGTTCTGTTCAATTTATATATTGAACCATCTTTCAATAAATCGCCGTTAGTCGAAACGTAAAGACTACATATGAGCTTAGTGTGGACTATACTGGAATATGCCTCGGTTGAATGGTTACCTTCTTATCGTCGTTTGCAGAAGCAGCTCCTGCTTTTTGCGCTAAGCAGATCAGGCTGATATGCACGAATCCCTCTGCCACCGTATGAAATTATGCCACCATTTTCATCTTTATCTTCACTCAAAAAACGTAGGATCATTTTACGCATTATCTCCGGAATAAAGTTGATAGACGGTATTATTGAGTACCTGTTTTGTTAAATGGGAGGCAACTTTAATGTTGCTATCTGCCCGTTAAGAGTTTTTCTTCTTCAAAAACTTAGCCAAAGCAAGTTCAGCCATATCAACTTTGTAACTCGCCCAGGATTCTGTGTAAAAATCTAAACGAGTACTAGGACTAGTCTTTCTAATACCCATGTATTGCTGACGTATTTCAAATTTTTATTATCGAGCTCTCATCCGACAACGTAATAGATTGTGTATGTAAATGTGTGTTAAGTTAACAACGATTAATTGTTGATGAGGCGCACTCTTAGTTGATGTACATCACATGTTAATTTCAAGTCTCTTTGCTTATCCATATATACAGCATATAAAATTCACATGTTTTGGTCTCTTGAAAAAGCACCTAGAGAGACTCACAAGCCTTTTCGCCTACTATGAGATTGTGTTTGCGTTTAATTATATGTGACATATTGTAAGTTACATTAATATTTAACACGCGTGAGTTGAGATGCATAAAAGAACGTCTGAAAGGGCTTTGATTAATTCCATCAGTATATTTACCTTATAAAAAAATGCATAAAGAAAATTCTTATTACGCCTTAAGAATCTCTATCTGAGGATAAGGAGAATCCCTGCTAAATTATTTTTTCTCGGCATATTATGTCCATTTCTTGGTTACATACCAATACTCTTATTCATGAGAACTTAAACGCTTAAATGTTCATATTAATTTCCCCTTAAGGCTTATCAATGCGAGTAAACTAATTTACAAACCAAACAAAGAAATCGCAATCATTTTACATGCAATTCAATTCCTCAACTCCTTCATACTCCTGCACAGCAATGGGACATTGAGTTTATATTGGCTTTACCTTTACTTTGAGTTAATGAGATAATGGTAAAGTAAGTTTATTGAATAAAAGCGAGAGGCAATAAATATACGGCATAAGGTGATAACGTTTATTGTACTCATCACGGGCGATATATTAGGAAAAGCAAATGCTTTGTAACACGTAGATATGTGCACGGGACTACCCTTCACTTCAACCCATGTTGTGGATTAGTTTGAAAAACAGAATCGTTTTAACAGTGTCTGCCTATTTGTCCGTCTATTGACATCAAGATTACAAACTCGAAAATTTAACTACAATGACAAACTTGGTCTCAGATGCCTACCCTTCTCCTGCCATTTTCTTGTCAAGCTAAATCCAAAGGTGTGTAAAGTTCGATCATGGGCACGTCCAAAAATGATTAAACTTCTCAACATTGCAAAGCGTTTATTTTAACACTTCAAGTTTTGGGTATTATTTGGTTTTTTCCTTTGCTTTGCAGAGTCATACAAATTGAATCCAGCATTCACCTAATAATTTACAAAGCGGGCGAATTACATATGTACCTTTGTTTGTGTAATGGCAATATACATGTTTTTTGATGAATACACCCCAGCAATGTTATGATAAACGATCGGTAGATAAAGGAAAATGGCCTTGACTGGATCGAGTATATCGTTACGAGTTGGGTGTTAAAAGAATCGGTCGAAACTGCATATGTTTTCTTTTCTGCTTTTTCCTTTTTAATAGTTTCTTTTTTTATATATAACATTATTTGTTTGCCTTTATTTGTTTTATTTGTTGCAATTAGCGGATTCATTGGTTTATTATCAGAGTATTTTTTCCTCTATTTTCTTTTTCAATTTTAAAGAATAAAGCGACATTTAATTATCATTAGTAAATTATTTTCAATAAAATAATACGTGCACTCGCGCCAGCACTAGTACCACCACAAATGAAAACGATTATTTAACAAAATAAATATACTTCCAGCTTATAAATAAATATATAAAAGTATAAGCTGGTTTTTACATAATATACATGCGCATCAAAATATATGCATGCATATACATATATGTATTTAAAGTGTATACTCATTTAGATGATTAACTACATCGATGCACTTTAGTTTATTGCCATATATATATATATATACGTATATATATATATGTATGTATGCATGTGTGTGTGTTTATATATACATACATAAATACACACACAAATGAATGCATTGGTGAGATTATATATTATTATTATATACGTTATGTTTATTTTACATGTTTGTAGGGCTTTTTGCATCGCATTGTCAAATGCAAGTGCAAATGTATGTTTATTAGGGGAAATCAAAATTAATTTAAATGTGGTAAAAGCAATTGAAAAATATTGTTATTGTTCATTTTTTGGGCATTAGTGTATTATATTTTGGTGGTTATTGATTTTGCGAACAGAAAAAAAAAAAGAAGAAGAAAAAAAAAAAATGGAAACAAAAATGAATAAATAAGCAAAGCAACCAAACGAAATATATTTCATTTAAAGCAATTATTAATTAATTAATTACACTTGTGTATTTAATTAGTTTAAAACCTCAAAAATTATATGGAAATTTTCAATTATTTTCAATTATACGCGAGTGACGAATGCCTTTTTACTTTGCAGACTTTGTAGAGCGTAATAAAATAAACTATAGACACAAGATAATTAAGCCTATCGGCTAAAACTATATATATTTGGATAATTACTAAATTAAAAAACTTTCAGATCAAAGATTTTTCCCAACAAATAACGAACTTTCTCTTCTCCTTTAAATTTTAACTTTAATTTTGTAGCACAAATAGTTTTATAACAAGTTGCAAACACAATTTCCAATTAATATCCGCAACTTCATCCTATTAATGAAAATATATTGAAATTTCAAAACTGTTCGACGACCGTAGAAATTTCACTGGCAGTTAGAAGATCATATTTTAACCGTTATCTGCCAGGAATGCTGTAGTGTTTGCGTCATTTCTGTGAATTTTGCAAATATTTTGTTTAGTCGTCAGAGATAGGCTCGCTGGTCTTGTCTAGGTGTCCTAGCCTCTAATAGGTGAATTTAAATGTTGCAGTTACTCCTTATTACCTTAACACTAATCATTTACATGTCCGCGTTTAACGAATAACAACTCACATACAATTACTTGATTTGCCGACCGCAACCAGACTAACATCCACTTCATTTAACACCAGCTCAGGAAATTCTAATGACAAAAGAGTCCAGAATTCAAGAGAAAAAATGAGAAATAAGCAGTGTAACTATGCAATAAGCTTTATTTAGAGAGCTTTTACGACCCACGTCTGTTTCTGTAGATCCTTGTATTGATGTGCCTTCTCCACGGATTTTATAAAATTCGAAGCAAGCTTTTTATCTCTACAGTTTAACGTCGCGGTCCATTCATCGAATGATCGCAAATACTTTCAACTTATGGTCTGGTCTGTTTGCCGGTTGAGTCCGGAAGAAGAAAGAAGGAGGTTCTTGTCATTTCCACGAAATTTATATAGGTGTTATGTGACATGACTGACGTTGCCAATCAGTTTTCAAACATATTAAGAATCAGCTGATCTGTCTTCGGATATGACGACCCAATTGATTCCCGGTCGTGTTACAATTAATTGTCACAAGGATTAAGATCTAATCTGAGAAGTAATGACACGACAATAGCTAAGATAGCAAATTAACCTAAGTGGGGGGGCAAAAACAAAATTGCGACTATGGTCTTGACATTTCGCATCACATTTTTTAAACAGAATGACGTGAATGTTATAGCATTCGTACAAGATGCGACATGAGAGAAGATACTCGCTTTGTAGTGGAAAGAAATCAAAGATATTTTCAATAAATTTGGGAAAGAAATAAAATACTATGGAAAAACCAGACATATTAGGTTGTCAATACTTCGACAATTACAACAATAAGTCAAAATTGAAATGCGAATGTTTTAAAAGTTGATTATGGACGAATCTGATCTTTGCATGAGAACTTCAAATTTTCTCTCTCACTGCTTGTAAGACGAAAAACTCGGATAGCAGATGTGATGCGAGATTAACAGCGATAGATCGAATATCGCGTTATCAGAGTAGCAACACTATTTGGAATTTGATGGACAGACGGACGGACAGATAATCGTCAATCGCGTCACGTTTCCTCGAAAAGCGCAGTTCTGACCGCAATAAATTTCCTAATAAATAAATCAATTAGTTTAATAAAAAATACTTTTATTAATTTGAACAAAAGTTAGGGTCAGGGTAAGGTGTAAAATTATATAATGCACTTAATATTCATTTTTATACATTTACAAAATTTCATAAATTATTCAGTAAATTTAAGTGCGCTTAAAAGTAAAAACCAAATATTAAACACCAGCGATTATATGAGAATGCGAGGATATTTATAAGGCTTTGTGTATAAAAAAAGCGAAAAAAAAAGAAAATAACGAGAGATTGCCTAAAAAGCAGTAAGCAGGTTGGGCTTAAAATTTCTATTAAAAAATAATGAACCAAATATGCGAATGTTGTTTGATAAGCTCCCACTATATTACAAACAGAAGTTAGATCAAGTAACGAAATTGTATGCGGTTGTGGGCGAATCCTTTATATCCACCACTTTTATTTAAAAAGAAAAACGAAAACGTGAAAATCGTTTTTCAATATTCTACAATGTCAATTTGGTATAGGTGGAGTGTTTTTTTCATTTTTATCCCGTGACTGTATTTATTTATTTTCTTTTTGTTTTATCTATTGCGGTTTATTACTAATGAGCAATAAACCCAATTTTTTTAACCTTTGAAAAATATTCACAGTTCAAGTGGCACTGTAGGCATATTCGTTTATCGATTCGCCGCGTTTTTAAGTCTAATCAGTCCCTATGAACATCCAATAATTTCGGTAATTTCTTGCAACCGAAAGAGTCTAGAACACAGACAGACACACAGACAGACTGAGAGAGCAACAGGCACACGTACATCGATTCAGAATTTCAACTGATCGACGAATTATATTTTTGATATCGCCCCTGCAGCTTACTTTTACATGCGTAAAGACTAAAGAAACTAACGTTCACTGACATCGTTTCAAACTAATTTGGGGCTTAAATGCACACTGCTGCCAAGTGCAGTTTTCTAGAAAATTAATTTAATTTATAATTATTATATTAGCAATTTAAATTTAAAATAAAATAATTGTAAAAATTTTATATTTTATGAGATTAGCTATACAGTAATTAATTAAAACTAATAAATATAATAAAAAAACATTTAGCTATTATTAATTATATAGTATTGTCGCAATTGGCAACAGCAAGTATGCATTTAAGGTTAGAAAAAAACGTATTTTTTACATTTTTTTTAAAATGGGAAGAAAGATAATAAAGTAATAATAGAAAAACTATTAAACTTACGCTTAAGTGTTAGAAAGAAATAATAATGAAATATGTTAAAAACTGGCAACGTTGTCGCAAAGCATTTTTAAATTAGAAAAATCAATTTCGAAAAGTTCAAAACAAACTTTTATTTTCTTGACTAAACCACTGAAAGCTTTCGAATCGCTTTAAGCCTCATATCTAGGCAAAGGTCCGCCCAATAATGGTGCTACGTTAACGTGTTTGTATTCGAAAAGAGTTTTCGAGAAGCATAAAAACTTTCTAAAAATTGATACGAGACATTCGCCGGGGACTAACAAGGCATTCGTTTCGCCGAGGTAAGTATTTAGTATTAAATCGATCTAAGGTTGTCTGTCCGTTCGTCCGCCTGTTTGAGTGATGTCTGTGCAAGTATTTTTGCGTTTAATGTGTGGAACGCAATTTTTGAGATATTTTCATGAAATTTGCTACACTTATGTGCATTGACGTAGAAACGAACGCTATTGAAAATAGTTCGGATGAGTCCATTTTTTCGATCGTCTTTCGAAAACTCCAACACTTGCCGGGTAATAGCACGTCAACAATCTAAATTGGTATGAAAACTTGTATCCGGCTGAGCCAATTTTTTTAACCCACTCTCATATAAGCGTTCCTGCGAGAATTGAATTTTAAGAATTTTCAATATTTAATGATGAAAATTGATATATAATAACAGACTGACAAAGAAATGAATCTTACCGAAACTGGACCATGTATATCTATTTTTCGGATACCAGTCCATGTAAGGATTCGCAGGAAATAGAAACTCTTATATGCCGAGAAGGCCTAGTTGTTAATGTTTCACCGTGATACTAATTTGCCACAAAAATTAAGTGGACCAAATTTGAACCCCATGGGTCTATTTCTTGGATTCCACTCCATATAAGATTTCTCGTGAATAGTAAGGTCTTCAGATAAAGGTTCAATTCTTAATAGTTTATGACGAAAATTGGTTTATGATAGCAATTAGCAAAAAAACCATTGATAGGAAATGTGGACCACATAGGACCATTCTAAGGAGAGAAAGTCTAATTTATAGTTTTTGATGGCGGAAAGTGAAAAAAATTAAAAGTTTTATAAAGTATATTAAGTTTGCAAAATTTTGACCGACTGATGTGATATTTCGGGCGTTCTTCAATATGCGGGTTTTCATAAAACGTATATCCTTGCAAAACGGGTGAGAAATTGTCCGTGGCGAACTGATGTAGGGTAAATAACAGACGGTCTTGCGCGACTATAATGGCCTCACTTGTTTCCCTTGGCTTTGTTACAAATGTAAAGTTCTCGTTTACGGTGATCGCATTGATTTCCGCACATCATTATCGCAAATTGTTTTTTCTTAGGACTTGCTAAAGCTGTTACATCTTGATATTTGCTTCAACAATGCTGCGTGATGAGCATAGACGTCAAGGCGTGTAAGGCAAGCTGATATCAAGGATACTAAAAAGCCGTTAAATACTGTTACACGTAAACCGATCTGCTTTTGTGTTAAATAGGTTAAGAAAGATATCATAAAAAGAAAGCCATCAAACATATGCATATGAGAGCAAACAAATAGAGAGACATAAAGAACCAACAAATGCAAATACTTTTCCGTAGTGTTTACTATCTGATGGTTTCGTAATGGATGATATTAAAATTTGTTATTATATCAATTAAAAAGAATACTCTGGTTAAATGGCTGGCGAATAAGTATATACTTCCTTAGAGTACAATTCTCTGTAGAGAACTTTGGCGTTTGTTAATTCGATTGTTTGCTTGCACCTGCTCGTTGAAATTATTCACTGTTTTCATAAAAAGTTTCCTTTTTTCCTTTCTGAAGCCTTTACAAACTGGTTAAATTTTGGTAAATATTTACTCTCGCCATTTAACTATTAAATTATACAAAACCGCAAGTCCACGGATTACGAAAAATCCTTTTATTCGTTCGATAGCAAATGAAATATGAAGGCATTTTTATATTCCGTTACTCATCACCCATAGAGAGGAGGCAGGAAAGACAGAAACATACGTACTCTAAAATGGTTATCATTTCCCTTCTATTCCATAAATTGTAAATTTATAACCTTTAGAAGTTTTCCGTAACTGGAATTCAAGAAGGGAAAACCGCTTAACAAAGCTCACCATCCCGACGTTGACAAGGAAAGAAGTTAGAAAAAAGGCGAAAATTGAATTTTTATGTTTAACATAAAACAATTTTTATGCAAATTATAACCAAAAAAATAAAGTCGCAAAAGCAAGATTTGGATGAAATTTGAAGGATGAAAAAATATCGTGCAGAGTCTTCTTTTGTAAAAAAGGTGACAATCGCTTATATTAGAGTTTCACTTAAGGCAATTTATGAACAAAAATTACGTATAGAAAAATATGCACAAGAAATATGACAAATTCAAAGTCTTCGAGCTTTTGCGCAAACTAACGGTTGGCATTTTCTTATTTCATTTACGAGGATGACGTGAAAAGCATGGTATGTAGGATAAAAAGAACTTAACGGTTTTCATCAAACTCAATTTAAATTTAATTACGAGGTTTTTTCCCGTAAATAGGTTTCACGTGTACCACAGAAAACATTTTTTTTTTTTCACTAAAAAACTTATCTAGTTTTCTATGCGATCTCATTCAAAGGCGAAAACCTTCGCCTACCATATCTTTCGTGCCTTTTTTGAAAGAATTAAGATGCGTTCCTACACCTGCGATAGAGGCTAACTTAACTTTTGTAGGACGTCTTTTTAAGAAGGAGGCCACAAAAGTGGACCAATATGGTCCATAGATTTTTATCTTAGTTAAGTGTTCTCCCCATTTTTATCATGAAGTACTAAAAATTGATTATGGGCTTATACGAGAATTTGCTTAGGAAATGGTCCAATCCCGGCAACTTTTTCCATTCCAAAAATGCTATTTTTCACTTACCATTATTAAGAAAGTTTAAATACAGAAATATACTTTTTTATATTATGATTTTGTCAGAATACAAGTGGGCGTAACACTGGTTTAATCCAATCCAATTTGAATAGTCTTCGTTCTTAGGCATGAACGGTTTAATTGCAGCAAAATTTCTCAAAAGTTGCGATCTGCAGATTGAACACAAACAGCCTGAACGAACAGTACGCAGACAGACAAATGGGCGTGGAAACCAGCTTAGAGCGATTCAGAAAGAGACTTCAAAACCTATAGCGTATAAAATAAAACTAAAAGGCTTGTCTACCTGCGATCTTCTTAGAGGTTACATACATATGCATAGATTTAACATATCATGAGCGCAAGTGGTGTAGGAGCAAAGCGAATTGAGACTTTAAAAGCAATTCTTATGTTAAGCGCAGTTAAGTTAAGTTTTTCCTATTCACACTTTTTTCTTTGTTCTTGGTTTTCTTTTGCAATATGATCGTAATTCACTCGCAAGCACAGGCACAAGAGCTAAAAAACTGATATAAACTCGTATAAAATTTCAAAACGTCAGATTTGGTGATTTGAAATTTAACGAATCATAATTACTTCAGAAGTAATGTGAACTAATTTTGGCTTACGACTTGCCTGTAAACGGAAGCTGGGCCATTTAAAGCTTTAGCATAAGAGTAACGCAGCAGTAATTATCAGAAAACATTTCCTTTTTCCTATATTTATTTTGGATTTAATTTCTCATATTATTTAGTTTAATTTTACGTTTATAAAACATTTGTACCTTATGTCTGCTTCTGCAGAAGAAGAAAAGAAAACACAATTCAAGGATAATTTTGCGAACTATCATAAAAGTTCGCTCTTACTGGAAATAACTGGATGATAATAAAGAAAATGCTAATGAACTTGCACTCCTATCAACCATAGTTATATTACCGTACATCCCTGCTAGTATTATTACTATTTTACGGCTACGTTACTACGACAACCCTTTCTAATAAATTGAAGCCATCTTTAAAAACTACACTACAACAGAAAGTTAATACTTTTTTAGTGCATTCGTATCAAAATGAAAATTAAACGGACAGCTATAAACTTTCCCTTCTTAAGTTATAGCCTTTGAGATGGAATTGAATTAAAAAGGTTTTCTTTAATATGTTCTACGTTTCCTACATGTGGTTTAAATGTATTGAAAGACTGACAATAGAACTTTTTCCAAAATGTTTGAACATTTAAGAAAGAACTAATTTGATTAAGCTTTGCCTTATTCTCTAAGTTCTTAAGCATGGCATTGTTCAGTCCCTTTTAACTTGATTGCAATTTAATTTATACTTTACAGGAATGGTTAGCAATGGAATAATGTTGAGGTATGTCATTATTTATACTTAGTTATGATGAATTTGTTTAGTACTTAAAAGTTAAGGGCAGATTACGTAAAATGACATTAAAAATACAATAAGAGAATTGCCGAAAGTTCATTAACATACAAGAAGAAGAGGTGGATAATAAAAAAAAGTGTAACCTTTAGTTTTAGCAAAGTAATTGGAGAATTTTTTTAATAAACATTATTTCATGCAATCTTGTACAAAGTGGAAATAATCTTTGTTTTTTTAATAATTTAAATATCATTTGACTCTAACGAGCTAAAGCTTACATCAATTCGACTAATGAAGTTTTCCATTAATTTTCTTTTTATCATATGAACACTTACTTTCTACGAGACCTCTTTCATGAACAGGCGTCTGAAAAATAGACTTATGTAGTCCAATGTCGCTATAGTAGTTTTCCTTTGTCAAATCATTATTTTCGGCCAATTTCCAGTGTAAAGCACTAAAATCTCTTAGAACTTGTTGTCATATAAAGGTTTTAAAAAATATTTTCATCCCATGCATACTTTGCACGTTGATTTTAACACGCCCGTATACTATTTTTTAATGATTCTTACCAAGAAGTATTAGATACGAAATTTCTTTTTCGCATCATGACGTTGCGAGAAGCACTCGCAATCAATCCATATTTAGCACGATCTGTCCTTGAACCAAAGAAGTGAGGCTTCATCAGAATGTCAACAAACACATACAACTCAGTAGGTTGAGCACATATCAGAACATAAACGCCAAAGAAAAGTTAGGATAGGTGAACAGACAGATAGACAGACAGCCTTAAATCGTTTAAAAAAATAGTGATCGCTACAAGGTGTATAAGGTAAGAAAAGTTTCGGAATAAATTTCGGGTCAAATACATTTTTTAAGATCTCTTTTATTCGCGGAGTATTACATATTGGTGGGTCTAAAAGGTAAAGCCACTTTCATTTTTTCTTTTTTTATATCTATTTATTATTCCAAATCTATTTCGTGGCCTTCATAGTAATCCTCGAACTCAAAAATGTTCCTTGCTAACAGTTTTGAACTCTTTGCTGAATATTTAAACAAAACGCAAGAGACATATCGAACCCGATTCGACATCTAAAATTTCAAAATAGATAAAAACGTATTGCTAAGCTATTCGAAGCATTTGGTTCCTCTGGTCGTTACATCCAAGATATTTCGAAAAAAATAACTGACAAAATTCATGTTTTCTTTGGGGTTTTAGAAAATGTTTAAAAATTTTACTGAACAACTTTTTAAAGAAATCTCTCTCGATAACCCCTACAGAATATTTCCATAGAAATTATTTTAGAATTTTTGTATACATTTTTATTTTGTGACAGTGGAAGTAAAACGAAATGCTTGCAATTAACTTGTAATATTTTATGAGCGTATTATGATCTATTACAGTAAGCAACGCAACAAAATAAAACATTTAGTGATGGCACATGAAATGAATAGAAAGCTATTTACTTTTCTAAATAAATTATAATAAAGTAGAAAATCTGTATACAAAGGAACGCGTGTACAACAAAATCAAGAAACCTAAGCAATAAAAGCGGAGGGTATGAACAAACAGAAGACGACAAGCACTCACTCACTCACTGGATGTAAAAACGTAAAATGCGAATATTTAGAGAGCGAAACGTTATCAACAACGACAATAACAGCAATAGAAACCCAAAAAAAAGAAAAAAAAAAAAAATTCCAAAATCCCGCAATGTAGCCGCACGAGATTTACTCATTTCATTTTAGACGGCACATAGCCAAACAAATTCAAAACGTAAAGATGAGAAACGCAAATTTAACGAAAGAAAATCTCTTCTTCTACCGTTTTCAAAACGTAGTTGGCAGAGGAAATGCAAACAATTTTACACACACGCATACGTTTTCAATGGGAATGATTGCGCGGTGGTAGTAATGCTGATAGTATAAGGCGCGTAAAACCATTTAAATAATGTAAATTATTAATGCCTCGTTACCGGCATTCCTGCTGAACCGCTCTTCCGATCTAAAAAAAAAATTAACATGAACAACCGAAAACATCATTCTATATTTAACGAACTTCGCTCTACTCTTTTCAAGTCGTCCTTATTTAAGGTCCGTGCCATGACGGCTGATTTTGCAATGGCTGTTGGCTGTTTGGAGGCCGTGGTGGATTTGTTTATTAAAGCCGATTTGCTGTGATTGCGAAAGTGACAATGTATATTAACGTACACAGATAAAGCGACAGTGAGACAGAGATGAAGGCAAGACTAGTTTTGTCTGAAACCGTTTATAAGCCTAAGTGCAGAGTCATTTAAATTCAAATAACACCATTGGTATTGGTGAATAAGCGGCATCCCAAAACAAAAAATCACCAAAAATAACAGTAACGGGAACGGTTCTCTCTTTCCTTTTTAAGCTATTAGGGTAGTGATCGGTTTTCACGCAGTTGTTTTCTTAAAGCTACCATATATGAGAAGATGTTGTCTATCATCGTGTTAACTGTTTCCTGCCTCATTTAAGCACCTAATTGAAAGCAGTAAGAAGTTGAATGCTTATATTGAATCCTTATTAGTCTGAAATGTATCGAGTCGTTTTAATGCTTCTTCGATTTATGCATTTGTGCCCACACTCACATACACAATTGACATGTAGGGTTAGCTGTCTTTATCGCCCTTAGTAGGCTTAGTATATTTTAGATTTAAAATTCATTTATACCCGCATAGAAGAATGATTCACTGTTTACCCTGATAAGCCTTTCGGAGTAAGCAAAAATGTTTAAGGGCCTTCCATTTCCTGAATCTCGTTCGTATGGGCGTTTATTCACCATTTTACATTTAGGCTTAAGGGTTCAATCGAATGGATTTTTTTTTTGCATCTGGAGGCAGGGTTTTCAAGTAGCAAAAAATTCTGATGTTCAGTTTAAATTTCATGATCGAAGTAGCGAA
>CCAG010010054.1:0-12827 GCA_001077435.1 Glossina morsitans morsitans
CCAAATAAACATAAACTAGCCACCATCGACCCTCCCCCCGCAAGAAACTGATATCCCAGAACCCGGCAACGGACAATCATCCTTCACGCCGATATATTATGAACAAGCCCACCCTCTCCCAACAGGGGACGATGTTGAGACAGTAGATTTCCAAGAGGAAATTTCACAAAGAAGGTACAGGCGACAATTCAAGCAACCACAGTAATCACGGGTCAACACACCAAACTATGAATGGACTGGCCAACTATAGTACAACAATGCAAAAACATTAAAGAACGTTTCGACAAGTCGTATAAATGCCTTAATATCGATAGGCCCACAAGCGCAGACACAATAAACAGACATGTACAAATTCTTGTAGAATGTCTGGAAGAAATACGAACAATATTGAATGTTAACTACGAGCGACTCACACCAACGCATAAAAGCACAACAGATAAATACTTCCAGGAACTACGCGGACGGATATTAGCCGTCACAAATAGAAGAGGGATAGAAGTCCCCTTAGGTAATTCCCTCCACGAAACTATAAAACCATATCATCTTACAACAACGAAATCCTCCACTGACAAAATGCCACAAACATTAGTAGACAGCCTCAAGTCTTATCCCTGACTTCGATGGAAAGATTGAAAATCTCCAAAGCTTCAAAGACGCACTAGAACTAGTAGATTCTATCAAAGAAACGTATGAAGCAGCAGCAATCTCCCTAGTAAAAACCAAACTCAAAGGTGCTACCAGAAATCAAATAAGTCAGGAAACCACACTGATGAAAATAAGGGACACGTTAAAGAATAAAATAAAAGGAGAATCAGTAGAGGTCGTGACAGCCAAAATCATAAACTTACAGCAACGCAATAAAACAGCTAATCAATACACAAAAGAGATAGAGGACCTAACAAAGGCCTTGGAAGGAGCATACATTGCGGATGGACTGACAAATACGCTCGCTGCCAAATATAGCACCCAGCAAGCTATCAAAGCAATGACCCGAAATTGCTCCATAGATAAAGTCAAACTTATCATGGAGGCAGGAAACTTCAATAATATGAACGAAGCAATAACAAAGTTCGTAAACAGTTGCACGGAAGCAACCAGTAACGACAACACAATTTGTCATTATATAAACAAACCAAACGTTCCCACTAATTACCGGGGACGCAATAGAGGACGATATAATTACGGTAATAACTACCAACGCAGGGAATATACCAACAACTACCGTAGCAACAATAATTACAACAATGGAAATCGGAATAACCCCAATCACGCACGAGTCAGAAATAATAGAAACGTGCTGAGCATACCATAGCACCAGGAAATGGACCAATTGTATATATATATACAATTGAGTATATATACATATAAATGAGTAATAATATACACATATATATATATAAGTACAAGATATAATAGTATATATGTATAACTCTTACATATATATAAAGTGACATATCATTAGGCCTAATGATTTCATGTTTATAACAATATAATATATTCCTGGAACTAATAAAGTAAAATGTATACATATATATGTGTTTATATATATGTATACATATATATATATGGAAATGTATATATATATATGTACGTATAAATACATATATATATATATATGGATATGTATATATGTATATATGTGTATATATATATATATATGGATATGTATATATGTATATATGTGTATATATATATATATATGCATATGTATATATGTATATATGTGTATATATATATATATATATGGATATGTATATATGTATATGGAATACAATGTTATGAACTAATGTTAGATTAGCAGAATAAGATATTTAAATACGACTAACAAAATAAAATAAGGGACAATAACTTATATGTGTAAGGTTATTATTACAATATTAGAAGGATCAATAATATTATAAAGGAACTAATTAGGTTATCTAATGCAATATTTGTATGTATTAATACAATCTTTTGCTTTACATGAAGTCATCTACAATTATCTCTATATTTACCTACAGTTTGCCCATACATACTAATTAAGGACATTTCTACCTGCGTGATATGGAACAACGCAGCTATATATTATTTATCATGTAAGCGTATCAAGGACCGATCTAATAGGTTGAAGAAGGAAAATGTGTTGAAAAACGTGCATGAGTAATACACGTTTAGTGCTTCTATTCAATAAGCACATCAAAGTATATCGATAGATATCACTTATGAAACTATTTGCTGCTGTGTGCATAGCCTTTATACTCAATAGAGAGATAGATAGAGTCAGAAAGTGTTGTAAATATATAAAACGTTGTAAAAATAGATATTGTCACAAGATTCTATTTTTTTTATTTTTTTTTTTTTTTAATGTGGTCGGTCTGGTCCTTGGTTCGTTGGTCGATTCGATGTCCATCGGTAATTGTCCACTGTCACCTACCGTCCCTCATGCGTGCCCCTTCCGCATACCCCGAGCTACCATTGACTAGGCCATATGGAAAATTACATATTAATTTTGTTACATTTGATCAAGATTTACATTTTTATTTCAATATTGTGTTAAACCATCATTTTTATATTTCGTTCAAATAAATCACTCAACCAGATAGTTGAATATAGGACTTACTCAATTCTGATCGCTTTTATAATACATTCTTGAAGGGTTTTTTTTCTTGTTTAATGCAATTTTATAGTACATTATTTTTAATTAAGCACGAACTGATTTATGGAATTTATAAAATATTCTATTAACAAAGGTATGGTAATCTCTCTGCCTTATTGATGATCTGCTTCTATCCGCATTTGTTGTTGTCAAAAGTGGTTTTTCTCTTTGTTCATTCGTTAGTTTCTTTACTTTAAGATTGTGCGCCTTCTTTGTATCAAAGAAATGTTTTGGTTATTTTTTTTCAATTTTTAATCCATTTGTGCGTAAGGATCTTTTCTTCTACTTCTGCCTCCAGCATCCCTATTACCACTTTTACTAGCCCGTACAAATTTACGATAAGTAATTTGGATAATTTTTTTACTTGATTTAAGCAAAGGAAAATTTTTCAAAAGTTTAACGAGAATTTTCTAAAATTTTTGTAAGAACATATTATCATTTTTACTTAACACTAACTTGTTAATTAATTTGTGCGTTAAAAAAAATAGTAATTAACATAATTCCCTTTTAAAATTTTTCTGTTCTAGAAAATTTGTTTTTGCAAGAAAACTGAAAACTATGTAATTTTTGCTCTCTTTCTCTAAGCACCTCTCACACCAGACTCTTTTATTTACAACAACATAATCAAAAACATTAAAGTCTTTTTTTTTTTTTTTTTTAACTATGAATTTTTTTTTCAAGATGAACCAGAACCTTTCGGTTGCACCATCAAAACCAGACTCTTTTATTTAAAACAACATAATCAAAAACATTAAAGTCTTTTTTTTTTCCTTTTTAACTATGATTTTTTTTCAAGATCAACCAGAACCTTTCGGTTACGCCATCAGAACCAGACTGATCGCTAAAACAAAAACCACCACCAAAAATTCTTCTCGCATGATTTTTTCAATTCTCTAGTTTTCTTTGCATAGCTAACGGCTAGCCGCTATATGCAAAGAACCGCAAAATCATACGATGTCCCATAACGGCATGCCGTTATTGAGACATTTTTGGTGCAAACAGACCGACAGATCCCCTACCTTAAATTGTTCGCGGACGTTACAAGGTATCTGCAATAATAATGGTGGTTGAGGGAGTTAAATCTGTATCTTGCGGCTGAGTACGCGAAATAGTCTAGAGAAGAGCCACTTTTCAAAAATTTCTTGAACAGCTTGTTTTTCCTATTCTTATAATACCTAATTGTCGTATTAAACCACGGGGGACACCTACTTCGAGGTCGGCACTGCTTAAGCGGAACAGATGCAGCAATAGCTAGATTTAATGTATTGTAGAACAATGACAATAAGCTTTCTATACTCCCGGTTGAGAAGTCAAGCCTCATATGTGAAAGATGATATTTTAGCAATATAATATTGATTTTATGGAAATCATAATATTTGCTTGAAAAGGTTGGATTTGGAATATTAAGGCAGTTTAACGATGATGAAAGGAAATACACATTGCTGGATGATAAGGATCCTCAGGTAAACTAAAAGGTGAACAACGATTTACATTAATCTCAGGAAAATTGGCAAAGTAAAGATCGAGCAGTCTACCATTACAATTAAAGGTACAGTTATATTGACCTAAATTATGGTCAAGTAATTCATTAAAGAACACTATAGCTCTATCAGATGTTGAAGATGTTACACCAAGTGACTTGAGGCAAGTTGAAATCTCCCAACACAACGACAAAATCGGTGGGTGTAGACTGCTTGGCCACGTCACAAATGAGAGCAGCCTGCTTCTTATATATGGAGATATCGGAATTTGGAGGAATGTAGGAGCAGGTAATAAATAGCTGTTTATTAGGTATACTCGCTCGAATGGCGATAAATTCGACGTCAGGAGATGTGGGAAATTCACGGGACGGGACTGATGCAGATATGGCAATTAATACACCGCCACCAATGCGATTCAATCGATCATTTCTGAAAACATGAAAAGAATTATGGAATAGTTCCGACGAATGTATATCAGGTTTTAACCAAGTTTCAGTGAAAGCAAAACAAAAAAACTCAGTGCTCACTGAATTTAGAAAAGTAGAACGAATTTTTGAATTTAGGCCCCTAACATTTTGACAAATGAGATATAATGGGCCTGAAGAAACATTTAGTTTTTTGAAGGCGACAGGCCTAATAAATACCTTAATTAAAGATCCTACTGGCCGCAGCGGTTTATTTAACAATATATCACTGTTTTCAGTCGGAACTAGTATTTTAAATGAAGATATTGCTCTCGGTTGAGAAGGAGCCAATTTGAAAATGCTAACGCGCTTCAAGTTGACTGATGGGGCTTTCGCCGCCAGATAACTTTTTATGTTGTCCACCGATGTTTCCGGTGCCAGTCTTGACACAAATAATGCTTTCCTAGGAGGAACTGACGTCAAGCAAATGTCATCACTACTTGGAATAGTAGGGTTCACGGCTAGGGAGTTTAGATTGCTAAAGAGAATTCTAATTAGATTAAAAAGCGCGTAACTTAACCTGCGTTGGGTAAGTTTAAGAAAAAGAAAGTTCGTTGTCGGACAGGCAGGAATGTTAAATTTAATCGCACTTAATAAAAACGGCGACTCAATGGAGCTATTAATCAACTTTACCATGAAAGTAGTGCCCAACACCATCTTATGTTTTTCAAGTGATTGCAACGATATAAGTAGCAGTCTATTTTCTTAAGGAGGTAGGGGGACAATTGAATCCCAACACAAATTTCTTAGAGCAAAAAGTAGGAACTGCTTCTGCAAAAGCTCTATGGAATTCACATGGCAACGATACGACAATGACGGCCGAGGAGTATTCCAATAGAGGTGGTCCAAAGATGATCCTTACATTACGAAAAGGCTGTACATGTGGTTGGCTAGACCTATACTCGTGTATGCCTCTATTGTGTGGAGTCCTTCCTATAGGTGCTTTGTAGATTCAATTGAATCTGTTCAAAAGCAATTCTTGCGGTTTGCTCTTAGGAATTTCGGTTGGGACCCGATTGCCTCTTTTCCCTCTATTAAAAAAAAGGTTGCTTCTGTTATCCTTACCGTCTCTCGAGAAACGTAGATTTGTTCTTGGCGTTTCTTGTTTAATCAAAGTAATAAATGGTACTATTGACTCGCCCGTATTTCTTGGTGAGTTAAGTTTTAATGTCCTTAACTGCTTCTCTAGGCGCTTTATCTTGATTAAGCTTAGCCAATGTAAATACAATCATGAGCTGTTTAACCCGCTCAGAGTTGTTTGCAGAAATCTAAATGATGTCTATCACTTATTCTCATTATCGGACTCTTTAAAGTCTATTAAAGCAAATTTGCTTAATACGCGCGATCTTCGTATGTCGTACTTAAACTAACTTGCGTTCGTAATACCTCACTTTTTTTTCGAAAATTATATGATGTTGTTAATGTGTCGGTTGCCAAGCTTATGCATGTTTGCAATGGCTTAGGGGTTAACTTGCAACCTGGATCGGTTTTTGTTGCGGTTGTGCTTCTGTGCTAGCTGTGTACATGCTTTTTTTTCTTTTTTCCCATTTATATATTTATACTTGAATAATTATTTTTAATTTGTTTGTTTTTGTTTTTATTGCTCTTCTTTTTTCATATATTTCTTTATATTGCATATTAGTTTTAATACAATTAATATAAGACTTACTTTAAGTTGTATTTGAAGTTGACTGCTAAATTTAGTCGAACTTCATGTAAAAGTAAGTAAGTAAAAGTAATAAAATAAAAAAATAATATAGAGTGTATTAAGCTGGTGTACAGTCTTCTCGTCACAAATAGGTCACAATTCAGTTGTCCAGCGTTTGATGAAGCGTAGCGCTGGTCGATGCAAGGAGTGTCCATCGTGCAACTTGAATCGAAGTTTATGATCAAACAAGACGCCTAGGTCCAGAAATGAATTCACGGTTTCCAACCTAATTGAATCTATAAAATATTTCGTTGCGAACAAGTGCGTCTCGAAACGTCTCGAAAATGACGGCTTTTTATATTTCTCCTGGTTTAACAACATAAAATATTGTCGAACATCTGAAGTGACAAGAATTTTATGAGATTGATAAGAGTTGCAAACCATCCAAAAGTATCTACCGTCCAGAAAGGAGGACAATTACCCAATAAAAACGGAGGGGGACCTAAGCGATATTATTTCCATAAAAATAGACTCCGTTTAATTTTTTCAAAAGTCTTGCTTAAATCCGCACATCCATCTTTTGGAAAACGCCTCAAATAAATGGCAAGCAAATTTAAGAAGGCTAGTGGTTGTCGATCCACCATTTAAAAGTGCATGAAAACACGCAGCCATAGCAGATTTAATAGTAAAGTTAATCCGAATAATGCGCTCAAATAATTTAGGCAAAACACTAAGTTTGGCAATTCTTTTATAGTTTTTAACATTTTGCCTATTGCCATAAAGTAGGGGAATAAAACTAGCCTTCCAACAGACCGGAAACCTGCCCATTACAAGAGAATGATTGAAAATGCATGCAATATTCCGATGAAGTTCAACTGTGCAGTTATTGAGAACATACGAGGGAAGCCCATCCAGCACACAATTATGCTTTAAGTATCGTAGTCTTTGTAAGACTTTATCATCAGAGATTATTATTATTGTTGGGACGGATATGTATTCATTTAGCTGGCACGGATATGGCCGGGAGGGGTAAAAGTTGCTTGAGATTAAATTAAGTTGAAATGAAAGGCGAAGTGCAACTAACCTGGAAATGAACCACATTAGAAAATATGAGGTGCAAGGTCCTACTATTTATATTGGAAATATCGTTTCGCTGCACGAGGCTGCACGTAAAATAATGTAAAACAGACCAACAATACAAAAAATTCACGAACGGACAAAGAGTGTGGCGCCATTGGCACATGATCATATACATCTATAATTAATATTTTATTTTTTTTTTTATTTAATTTTTTTTTATTATTTTTTGTGATGTGCCATGAGCAAACTAAGCGAAAATAAAATCAAACAACCGCTGCTCAACACACTACAATTGTACAGGACCCACAATTATAAAAACTCATCACTCCATTAAATATATTGGTGTCATCGTTAACAGGCCTAATCAATTGATTTAGAAAATATAACAACTAATGTTGGTCTTATGTACAAGTTTTAGGCACAATGAATGTAATTCTCATATTATTTACTTATTTACCCTTTCTTTTGTATGACCAGCCACTCAAGGGATGTCCCATATACGTACAGGCACGGTGGTGATCAGGAAGGGTTATAGGAAGAATGGCGTGATGGAGCAATGTTTGTGAACTTTCGATTTGAAAATGGAGACATCAGGTACGGTAGGTAAGACCACTGCTGGCGAGTCGTTGTAGCGTGTTGTACGGTATATATGTAACTCCACAACGGGTGTGTGAGAACGCTGAGAAAGACGTGTAGTCTTGTTGAAAGTTTTAATTGGTGGATATATCTCTTTCGGATATTTTCATGAGGTCCGATTCGGCGCGTCATTTTTCATGCAGCATTTCTGTATCTAGTTGCTGCATGGTCTCCTACTAATTCAAACTGAATGACACAAGGCGCTGCCATCTATAAAGAAATGGATACGGTTCTCCATTATGCAAAGGAGGTATGAGATACGAGAAGCTTTCGCCTTCAGAAGCGTTCAAACTTTAAGGAGGAAGTGGAACATAATTTAACAAAGATGACATTTGCGTGCACTATAAAGTAGCGAACTGCGAATGATTACATTCTGCGGCATTCGTAACTTATCTGACGTAAACATTGCCCCAAAAGATAAAACTACAGCCGCGGCAATAGATATCAATATAGATGACACTGCAGAAACATTAGGAATTCAGTGGCTTCCATAACAAGATGTATTTACATTGAAGGTGAAAATGCCAGAAACATACCATTACTTTAAATGTCGCGAAACTGTTCGATCCGTTAGAATGGATCCAACCAGTTACAATAACAGGAAAGTCACCATTCAAAAATTATGGTTACTAAAGAACAATTAACATGATAAAGAATCGGATGACATAGCTTCGGAAATACTAACATATATCAAAGATTGGCCGGACCGAAGTACTATATAGATACCATGATTTATAGGAAACCCCTGTTATGCTTCGTTGGGGGCTTATGCAGCAGTACTCTACATACGTGTTATTGGTAACTGTAATAGGGCTGTTTCCTTGATGACATTGAAATCAAAGGCAGCGCTACTAAAGAGCAAATTAATCTCAAGAGTGGAGCTATATGGTGCTGTTTTATTAACCAGGCTCATAGAAGAGGTCAAGTAGTCATGCGATTTTGCCAATAATATGCTAATGTATTATTGGACGAATTCAACAATTGTCTTATCTTGCTTGAGCGTCCATCTAGTCCGTTGGAAAACATATGTCGCCAACCGCGCGAGTGAGATTCATACCGCTACCACACCCAGTCTATGAAGACACGTTGAGACAACCCAAAATCCAGCAGACATAGCTTTAAGATCCATACCTGCACCATAACTAATAAAAAAGAAGTTATTGCGGAAAGATCTAGACTGGCTGACAGAACATCCAGTTAATTATTCATGTAGAAAGGGAGAATTCGAAGCGAGATTAGAGAAGAGAGAGAACTAGTTGTCATCATGCTATGGAGGAGAACGACTTTCAATTGTTTCAAAGACAAATAAGGATCAATAAACTGGTAAGAGTCGTGGCGTATTGCTTTAGAATGAAAAAAAGGTCAGTGTATAAGCATCCATGTTCAACTGCCCGAGAATTAACGTGCTGCACTCGCGTGCGTCAAATTATCTAAAAAAATGCATTTCACAATGACAATTTGAGAAGGTGACACTCAATTGCCCCATCAGGCAATACAGCGATTGCGAGACCAACTTTGTGGAAGCGAATAAGGGACTAATAAAACAGTGCAACTTGAGGACCAAGGCAACACAGGGAGCTATTGCTAATGCCAAAATAAATTGGCACGTTTAATGCTCCCACCAGCCTGCATTTTGGAGGATTATGGGAGGCGAGGAAGAAGTCAGTCAAAACCCAACTAGCAAAAGCTATAGGGGAGACCGTACCAAACATGGAAGAAATGTACACGATCCTCATACAAATAGAGGTGGTGTCGAATAGCAGACCGTTGAGTGCTATAGGCAATGATATCAATGACTTAGAGGCACTAACATCCGCTCATTTTATGATAGTCGAGCCACTCATTGTTATACAGCAAGAAATTGCAGAGAGTAACAACAAAGGCCTCCTGAGGAAGTGGCAACTAACACAACAGATAGTAAATACATTTTGGCAGCATTGAAACACTTAGTATTTGTGTAAACCACGATTCACTAATCCAACTGCACTATCTAATTGAAAGTGTTTGCTTGCTGCCGTCACTCTGTTTGTAGTGTTAGTCGACAGCATTATATTAAGTATTCTAATGACTATTATTTTCACACTACATCTGAGAAATGGAAAGAGTAACACGTCATCAGCTGAACCATAACGAAGTTGGTACGAGATAAAAAGGGTTTCTGAAAAAGTTTAATTAAATAATGAATTAAATACTTGGAATATGTGTTGCACACATATCACGGTGGGCGGAATGTTTGGTTTTCAAACAAAAAACACTATAGAAATTAAATGAAATGAGGCAATTGCTACTGACTGTTAAAAAGTGTTGACTACTCATCTTTTTTCAACACCTCCAGGTCAAATAGCTGAGTGCACATCCCTTCATTCAGTTCTCATACTGACATACACATTACACACATCAGGTGTTTGTATCACAGTTTATGATATGCTGCTTATTTTTCTGTATACAAATTTTTCGTTTGTTTATGTAGATTAATAATAAGCTATATATTCTAGTTATAAGATGTTTATGTTAGTTGAATAAATAAAACCAAATACCTTGGCCTCTCTTCTTGTGTCCTTACGTTATATACTCTTGGAGCCCTTTTAGTAGCTTACGTACCCATTTCTGTATCTTCAAGTTGCCTTAGAACACCTACAGGGATTTTCATTGTTTTTCATTTTGCTCTAATTTAAGGATTATAGCATTCAATACTAAGAAACAATTTAACGGTTAATTCTTAAATTCTTTGTTACTGTACAAGCGCTAAGTGCTATTTTTCTGTCCAAATTTGTATTTTATTTACTTCTCCATGATATTGTCGTTGTTTATATAATATTGATTTTTTATATAACGTAGGTTCCTTATTTCCCTTTCATTTGTTTAAAGTAAACAATAGGAAACCATAGTCACACATGCCACAAAGAGAACTAATTATCTTTCTTTCATCGACGAAACGAACGAGAGTTAGTAAAAGATACGTAGTTAGCGCCAAAAAAAAAAAAACAGAGTTAATGAAAAATAATAGGTGACGATGTCATACATGGTGCAAAGCGATCTGAAAAGTGAGCCAACCTCCTTTCCCATACAATACTTATGTAGCAGAAAACGAAATTAATGTTGGACGCGATGATGATGCTGGCACATCTGGAATCACGAAGCAAGAACAGCTACGAAGGCATTTTTCAGAATATGACATCAATGCGGATTCGTGCCAATACGAATTGTGTGTATCGGAATGTTATGAAACCGGGTTTTCTGTAGACGGTGGTGGGTGTGAATTCGTTAGCATGCCCGTCGATGCCATCCCTTTTCCAAGGAGTCTTTTCCACTTTTTCACAAGAACAGATAATAAATTTAAACAAAATATTTTCAAAATTAAATACAGCGAGATTAAAAATTGAACTGGATAAGATCGAATTCCTGTATAAAGTATACATTTTAGGTTATATAGTTTCCACCCGCATAACCTAACTAAACCTAGAAAAAATTCATGCTGAAAAAAAAAAAATTCACTACCCCTAGGGTGCAAAAAAGGATAAAAGCATATTTTGCATTATTAGGTGATTATCGGAAATTTATACGGGATTTTTCTAAATTAATAAAACTCCTCAAAGAGTGTTTAAAAAGGCAGGAAAAGGCATTTTAAAAACTATATACCTAAAAGCTTTGGAAACTTGTCAAAACTTATTCACTACCGATCCTCTCGATTGGTGCCGACACACCGGTATGTTATGTTGTAAAGGACGCCGAACTAAAAAACAACTTCTAGCGTTTGCTTGTGCTAAATATACCAGCCCTTTGACACGAACTTGAAACACTAACCGATCACAAATCACGTATCTGTATAATTAGCTTGAGTCGCGAATTCAAAATTAGGCAGATGAAGACTAAGACACGAGGAGTTGGACAATAAACTTATCTACAAGAAATTAAACCCCAACACCAATGCAGACGCGTTAAAGAGAATTTAAATAGACAACTCCAGCAGCATAGATAAAATGGATACAAATATAAAGAAAACCGATAACCGCTTAATCCAAGTAGCAGCAGGAAAATAATCATATCTCAAAAGAAAAAGAGAAATTCAAACTTATCTTAGGAAAAATCAACGGAAGCTTTTCAGAGACTATAGAAATTGTATTTAGAAATAGGTAAAGAGGAACTATGCATAGACAAGAGTGTAATAATTCTATAATAATTGACATTTTCAAACATTATCTTGCTTCTAATAATATGTTCATAATAATGATAGATGACGACATTCATCTCGCTCAATTCAAAGTGCTGAAACTTATGCGTTGCAATACTTAAATACGGCACGCTCAAAATAATGGTAACCGAAACGTTGATAAAAAATGGAAGGATTTTCAACAAAGAATGTAGAAGAAACAAGTTAACACCCAGAATTTCAAAGAATATTGTAAGAAGGAACAGTGGAATAACACTTATAACCGCTGATCGTAAAAAATTACAAATGCAAACTTACATAAAAACTAAATATTTTTTTCGCAGATCTACACATATCGATGCCTGTTACAGATATCTATATAATAAACTGGACCATTTACTTTTTTTCGATCGCGATAACATCTACTGTGTCTACCTTTGCGCAAGCTGACAACACTTTCTTTGTTTCTTTTTCTCGTTGTGTTTTTGAGGAAAAACGATAACCGCAAAGTATGATTTGAACATTGAGAAGTTGTTGCGCGGGCAAATTATATTCGCTAATTTACTGTGAATAATTCTTGCTAATTAAAAATTGAAGAAACTGAAAATCAAGTTGACTACAACAGAAACAAATACAAAATAATATCATTTATTTATAATACCATACAGAACGAACTTAGTTGTCGGCGATGTTGCTCCGGCGATTTAGAGGTTCTTTGAAAGAAAGGAATATA
>CCAG010010058.1:0-11310 GCA_001077435.1 Glossina morsitans morsitans
TATGCCGCAAGTATCTGAATACACATATGATACCTACTTTTTCTCTTACTTGTACGTTCGTTGTTGGGTTGTTTTTTTTTTTTTTTCTTTTTGTAGAGGCTTTTAGTGGCCTATGAAATTACAATAAATAGCGTTTAAATCGTACAATAAAGTTAACAGAGATTTTTCATATGTATGTTTAATAGAATGGAAGAATATTATCTCAAGTACGTCTCACTTACGAACAGTTATCGCTCATATGATGAGCTCATAATTGCCCCTAACAAGGCAAAGTAATGAAAGCAATTATTAATTATTTTGTATATATTTGTGTAAAGGTCTTGTCTTGCAAATAGTTGTTACTCCACTAAATTCGATTACATCAGGACCAGGACTAAGAGACACGCGAATAAAACTCGTCCGGTGCTAGGCTTCATTAATCCGACCAATCCATAACGAAAAGAGTATATGTGAATTTAATATAATCTATACTAGAAGACGTCTCTGCTGCATACTCAATTTCTTAACGTTACCCTACCGATCCAACTGAGTCTTTGCAAAAACTATTCTTGATTTCTACGCTAAGAAACTTACTTTGCGATCCACTTGACTCGTGGCCATCATATAAATATTGGTTATTGCTTATTATCATGACTTATTTTCACTTGGAAAACGTGGATTTGTCTTAGGCATTATTGTTATTGTAAAGCTAATAAATAGCGTCATCACACCGCAGCTTAAGAACATTTTTCATTGTTGATTCAAAGCAACCGTTTTCAGGACCCGTCATATGTTCGCAATGCTAATGTTTCTAACAAAAATTAGTTCGGCAACACAGCTGCCGGCAAATCGAATTTCTTTAACCAAACAGCACACTTTAAAACTACTACTGCTTGTTTACCATACAGCACTTGTTGTACAAGGATACATTACATTATGTTTGTGTGAATGTATCCAACCTGAGATAGACCCTTATTTTATTACACCGATCGATTCAGATACACTTTCTGGTCTGTCCGTTCCTCTGTCCACCTGTTCCTTTTGTTTTTTGTATGCATACCATAGGCCGTAATTTTTGAGGTATTTTTAGGCAACTTGGTAAACTGACATGCTTCGGTCCTAGAACGCTATTGAAAGTGGTTCAGAGCCGACCAGTTCCCTTATAAAGCTTCATTTTGAAAAGTTGTTACATGAATACCAATAGGGTAGGGCATTTTAGGGTGTGGTAGTCCGTGGCCCACTATAGTGCTTTTATCTGTTTTTAACTATTTCAAATCGTACTACTGGAGTTGCGTTTACTTTTTACTTTCAAATAAAAAGTTTTTTCTTTTTTAATTTTTTAATACATTCGCATATAACATCTAGCAATTATACGCTTCATTGCACTTTATTACCTAATAATTAATTTATTACTTTCTTTAAGGTCTCCTTTTGTCTGTTGAGAGTTTCGCTAAAAAAAAAATGCTTATAACTTTGGCTATAGACGTTTCAGTAATTATGTAAACCATCTTAAGTCAACAACTTCAGTGGTAGCTTCATTTTAATTATTGCCTTTTCGCTTGCTTCTTTTTAATAATTATTGCCAGATTTAATTATTGCTTTGTTCTTCCTGTTTTCTTTCTGTTATTATTTGTATAATTTGGCTAATGTCGATATTTGCGAGTTTGTGTGTGCGTGTGTGTTAATGAATTGTGTAATCTTTTGCATTACGCTATGATAATTTTTCCCATCTGTACGTCTATAACGATCTATATCTTCGAGAAAATGCCTACGATGGCAATTGAAAGTACCAAGGCATAGTGCTAGTACAAAAATAGGACAAAGTGACCATGTCTACCCAATATTATAGCGTACAAAATTGGATTTTTTTTTTTTGATACCCCTATAATAGGCAGAAGCAAGATTTAAAAACCGCATAAAATCTTGGCCAGTTTCATACTTAGAATGCACCTAAACATGTCCGTCTGTTCGTATGTCCACCTATCCATCTGCCAATCTTTTTCGTAAGGATCAGGATAACGCCTACAAATGTGCAGAGGAAAGTGAAAATCAATGCACACGCCTACAACGCTCACACGTGCTTGCACCAAAAACTGTCAGTACTTTCGCTGTTCGCGTGTTTCTTACTTCTTCCTTATAAAGTACAACACATATACCATATAAATTTCCGCTTCTATTCTCAAAAAAGAAAAAATCAGCCACGCCCATCCAATTTGACAGAGCATCAAGTTCTTTTACGTCTTTTTAGTGTTTTTTAGGACAACGATGGTAGATAGAAAAGATTCGGTTACGACCGAATACAATTTTCTTATTCATTTTATTATGAGATAATTTGTAGACTATCTGTAGTACGTACGATAATCCTCCTAATATTACAATTTTATGGCATTCCGACATACAGGTGAACGGACGAGCAAAACGAAACAAGTTTTCAAACGCTTTATGACCATTTTACAAAGGCCTGTGTCGCTCATATTCATGCTCTTACCTTTGATAGAATGTTCTTGGGTTTCCTTGGAAACAATTCACAAGAATTTCTTAACGCTCGTCTATCAGTTTGTATTGTTAACATTTAATATATAAGTTTATGTATCAGAGTAATCTTCCATAGCTTGAACTTATTGACATTCTATGCTAATAGCGAATAGGATGGTCATGTAGGCAGAAAAGCGAACAGAAATCCATATAAATGATATCTGCCCTCAATTATTGACCTTTCCTTTTAATTTTTAATAATAATTGAAATAATTTTTGAAGGTATTTTATATAACAATAACACAAAAGGCGTTTCCTTCTTGTTTCCATATCATTATCTTGTAATTTGTATTCTATGCTATTGTACGGTAATGTACATTCATACGCAATACTAATTTAGTAACAAAAGATTTTTCAAGAATATTTATTTATGTTACGATTACAGGTAAAGGTCGAAAGTATTCAATAATTTATATTTATTGAAAAGGACAAAAGTATTAAATTGCTCGTATATTTACAAGGGGGAAGTCTTGTTCTTGTTCTTTACGAGCACAAAAATAGACAAAAGAAGAAATTATAAAAGTCAGCTTAAACCGAACCTTTTAATACTCATCAGTTGTTTCGTTTTGTTATGTTGCTATAGAAAAATTTCAACCCTAACGAAAAAATAAAGAGCAACAACATAAACATCAATGTATCATATTCTGTACTCTACTAATAGGAAAATGCCTTTATATGTTATGCATGCGCTGTGGCACACAGCCGAGGAGTAAGAAGTACTTACACAAAATTTGGGTCTAATAGGATTTTATGGATTTTCTTTCGCCTTGACGATATAGTAATTAATCCATGGGAATTTCTGACTATTTTATTGTTGCGGGGCGTCTATTCGAGACATCACGTCTTAGGGCCATTCGCAAAGGGAACCTGGAAAACTAACCAAACATAGGGACGGAGAGCTCTGACGATCAAATATGAACGGAAAGTGTTCTTTTATCTAAGAAAGGTAGACCTAAGGGTGAAGAGGTGAGGCATTGACTACTGTGAACTTTGCTCCAACGGAAAAGACCCCTCTTACTATATTGATTAGAGCTTCGTTCAATACCAAGATCAATATTACTGGTACGCGTAGATAATGTACATCCAATACACCTATGAAAAAATAAACTCAGAATGTCTCCATTCAAAGAAAAAATGAATAATTTCTTACATAAGCAACTATAATGATATAAGAATTATTTAATTTTCAAATCTTTGTTGATTATCAGCAAACTTGCGTGGTTGTCAAAGTGCAGTCTGGTAGAAAGAAAAAACTTAGATGACATTTTGATTTAGATATAAGCAGACTAATGGACACAAATACAAACTCATTCGCACTAAACAAGAATATATACAAATGTCTCTGCCATCGTATATACATATATATAAGGAGGACATTTGTGCTGTGTGCTTAAGTCGATGCAAGCGGGCGATTTACGGGCTAAAGACGACAGCTGAATAGAACAATTCCACAACACTTAGGGGGCCTTATTGCTCTTGGTGTGCTAGATACAAGAGAAAGTATATGGTCCATCTATAAAAGGCGAGGTTTCTCTAGCACCTCAAAATTTAACGTTGTCCCGAATTTACGGTGTCATGAATCTCCCTGCAGACCCCGCCAGGGGGCTGTTAGGAATCGTTCGCTCTTATGGAAATATTCTGCAAATACTCAAAACTGCGAGCATCTATTCTACACAAAGCAGCTTTACAAGCGAGTACGTTGCCTATGCTTCGAGACTATAATGCCTTTGCGTTTTCGGCAAAAGTCACTCTGGCTTACTAATACTTCCTCGATTGTCATCCAATTTTTCTCCAGGGATTTTTAATGTTCAAGGAAAAGGGTCGACACAACTGAATCGCGTTCTCAGTCACACCATTAGTTCTGTAATTTTAAAGATGATGTCACAGAGTTTTGAACAATTACGAAAATCTTCGAGCTTCACAGCAGATGGCTTCTTAATGGAGAGCTCTCGCCACCGGAATTACAATATAGTTTGAAAAAACAAATTTAGCCAACAAATTTAGATCTGGGAGAGCATCGCGTATGAAAAATGTAGCCTTCATTTCTGTATTCAGCTGTTTGAAAAAAATGAAGACTGAATTTCGGCTTATCCCACAAGCATAATATGAACTAAATGGAGGAAAGTAAAACATATAATAGGTAATGTCAGTGAAACCAGCTGGCAATGATTGCTCATTGATGCAAAATTAAAATCTTGAAACTTTTTTATTCAACTCAATAAATCATCTATTGTTGATTTGCTGAGTCGAAGAAGAAAATTAAAATATTGTTTAAATCTACTTGTCTCTAATAAGTTGAAGAGTCTGGCTTGTTTATTACTAAGTTTCCTAAGATTCGTTCGCTTGATGAACATTTTTGAGAGTATTAGTGAAGATCAGCGTAGAGTGCGCCTGAAGACATTTCAGTATCCAGTTCAAGTATTGATGGCAGGATTAAGAGAAGAAACAAAGACATAACACAAATAGCTTACGACAAAACAATCACCTAAAGCGAGAAGAATAGCTTTTAGTTTATACTCATTTAAATCTCAGAACTCCAAAACTATGTCGCGTTCGGTTGTTCACATTAACCAAAAAAAAAAAAATCTTACGCATAATAAGCTCTGCAGAGAAAGTTATAAGAAAAAAAAAAAAAAAAATCCCTTAAGCTTTTTAAATATGTTATGCGTACATTTTTAAAATTCCATATGAACTGATCCAGGTATTTAAAAAATAGAATGCATATGTATTGTAAATCATAAAACTTATACAAAACAACAACCATTAAATAATGGAAAGGTATTATAAAAGTTTTCATAAGTGCACAGCATCAAGGAAAAAAAAAAACCATTGCGTAATGCATGAAATAATGTATAAAATTTTACTTAAAAACTTAGCAAATTTCTGTAGGGTATTAAAAACTTAACGAACAACAATAATTTATTATATTTTTTTGTAAACAAAAGTAACCATAAAATAATATTTACAAAATACATAATAATGGAATAAAAAAGATATTGCAAAATTTTAAGCTTTAATAAATCTTTGTGTACGTATATTTTAATCATGGATAAGATCTGTAGAAAAAAATAAGGGAGAAAAAAATTTTAAAATCAATATTGTAAAGTAAACTGATAAGGGAGAAAGAGATAGAGAACGTTTTCTCCGTAACTCTTGAAAAAAAAAAAAAATTAATGGAAACAATGATGGAAAAATATACCAGAATGGCAGACAACATCAACATCGTATCCACATGCATAAACACATACACACAATTATATTATTGATATATATATATATATAAAAAAAAAGTAAAAAGATCATGCAACATAATCTGCAGTGTCATGTTGCCATTTTAAAAAGATGTCAAAGTTCGGTCATATATCACACACAAGTACCAGAGAGTTTACGTAGGCAAATACGCAGTAAAAAGTTTCATTGTATCCCTCTTTATATCTCCTTGTACAGTGCAGCATATACGCCTACGTTCATATATATGTCATATAAAACATACCGGTCCACATTAACTAAAACCGAATTGTAAATACCTTTCACAATGAATATAAATTGAATTCATTTAAGCAAAATATTTCGAGATGCTTCATAAAGGTTCCACTGTAACAAATATGAGAACAAATACTGTAGACTTTTTTCTTGCTAATAAAAAGATGTTAGCGAAAATGGGAAAAAACAATCAGTTCTTTTATTTGTATATCTAATGCCGTCCGATTAAAGCATACTAGCTTTGAGATATAGTTTGTGACATCCTTAGTTAAATGGAACGACTGCGAAATGTACGAAAACACATCTATGGTCGATTCCTTTAACCCATCCATCCCACCTCCCTTCCCCTCGCCTTTCGTTTTAAAACACAATTTTCCCATTTTTATACAGGTACAGTACGTGATCCTCGATAGAACATTCGAGTTCGTAGAATATACATGGCCGTTTTTGTCATTCTACCTGTGGTAGCTTATAAGTAAGAAGCAGAAACCACAATTTTTCCTTTTATGATGTGAGAAAATGTCTTCCAGTAACATCCCCATGGACGTACAGAGTGACGAACAGATAAAATTGGCTCGATTCAGAGCCGGATATTGATCAGTCGTTTGTATGCCTGATGCTTCTTTACCGGTGTCGTGTGACAAAATGAATATATGCCCTACTCTCTGTAGTGGATGTATAAGTGTTTGCTGAAATGAAAAAGATATTTAACTTAGCGTTGTTTAGTGGCCTAAGGTGCATACTTGCCTTGTGGCTTAATTTCACTACGTGCATGGGCACAGCGAGTTAATTGAAGCTGAACCCAACCATTAAGCCCACATGGAAGAATGTTCGAGACCTATGTGGCAGCTCATTATTAATAGCTCGCGCCTGTTTAATGTCATCACAGCCATAAAGCCGAAGGGCCGCACCCAGCAGTCAGCACTCACCGCCCCTCCTGCCTAGATTTGCCTTAACACAATACATAACATGATATTGCTCCTGCGTCGTCATTCCTCAAGCATTCAAAATGCAAGAGATTCTTATCAGCTATAGCGGATATCAATCTCGTCAAGCCTGCATGTACTCTATAAATAAGATGAGACACCGTTGTATTTAATGATTATTAGGACGTTTGGTACAACACTTATGCTTATGCAAATCTTTCGTATTTGCTCCCTCCCTTCTTCAAAGTAAACATAATCTTTTCTCTGACATTATAAAATTAATTCTTAAGCAAAATATGAAGAGCTTCATATATATGCACGCTGACATACCCCATAGGGGAGAAGATGATCCATTCTCGCCATCAATAATAATTCATATTCGAAAATCATTAAAATTATTAAAGATTGTAACAAAAAACATGAGCAACGATTTTCTTCTTCTTTTTGCTTTTGTTTTATTCTCTTTAATAAATTTCTTATTTATCTACAGTCCCTCACTCTTATGGCGTAGAAATAATTTCGTCTACGCAAAAAGTTGTAATGATTGTAAAGAGATCAGATTTCAAATAAATCGCTTCTTCCTTATTGTCAGAGATATATGAATGTATAGGTATACAATCACATATATAGGCATACAAATACCGAATCGCACACAGTTAGCCCTAAACTAAGTTTTCTATAAAACTGCACTCGATGTGGCTGGATGCCTGCGTGAATATAAAGTAACATTTTACATACACTGATGAAACGATAGCTACGGCGCAGTTTGCAAAAAAAAAAAACACAAAGTACATATCATACAACATACACATACACACATATATAAGCCATAACACATGTTATGTCTATGCACAAAGCTGTATATATATATGAGTGTGTGCACATATACATATAAATTTCGTTACCGAATATGAGATGTTATTGATGCTGTTCTTCCTGTTGCACTTGTTATTTGTTTGTTTGCTTTCAAGAATTGACTTAATGCTCTTGTTTCCATAGTAGTATTACAGTGAATGCGTACAAAGGTAACTACGACTGGATACAACCAAAAGCAAAATGTAATTTTATGTGTTTTTATACCTATCACCGAAGAATGCGAGATGCATTCATTCTATCAAAACGTTTGCAACGCCCAGAAAGAAGCTTCAGAGACCGCACAAAGTATATATATTCTTGATCAGTATCAAATTCTAAATTGATTTAAGCATGCCCATCTGTCTGTCTGTCCGTCTGTTAAATGCCTATTGTAAACCAAAAACAAAGCCATCGACTTCAAATTTAACAAAATCATTGAAAGTTCTTGGCTGTCAGGTTGACAATGAATATAGGACAAGTCGCTCGAAGGATACCTCCAAAGTGCCACGTAAACTGAGAACATTTCTGTTTTTCAAAAGAATAAAATAATTATTTATCTCTCTAGTCATCAACTGCAGGAGATAAATGTACAAATGCGCGTATGTTCTATAGGCGACACCTTCAGAAACTGACCACATCTACCAAATATTTTGGTGTATCGAAATTCTTTATAACGCGCAGAAGCCTGCTCTTGGCCGATTTCAAATTCGGAAAGGACCTAAGCATGTCCATCCGCCCGTCCGTTAGCCCGACCATTTCTTCGTCTGCTAAACTGTGTAGCATCTGTCGTATAGATTCTCATCTGCAAAAGAGTACGAGAATGGCGCCTGCAACACCCACAGGCCTATACAACCAAAACTGAGAACACGCTTGCTTTCCGTGTCTTTTGCTCATAAACTACAAGAGATACACGATATTTCCACAGAATTATTCTACAAGCATATCAAAAATCAGCCACGCCCACCGAATATTGTGAAATAAGCAAATTTATATTTTTGCTTCTTTTGCAATCTCTTACAGGATAACGCTGGTTGCTGCTGGCATTAAAGGTTCGGTCGCTTAGTTTTTTTCTTTTAAGTTACAAAATTTTGATTTCTTTGGGTATGTCCAAGTTTGTACTTGCCTTTGTTTTGTTCATTGATTTGCTTATTCAATTGTTTCCTTGTTATTTATTTTGCTCATTAGATATTTTATCCAAAAGAAAATTGACTCACATAAAAAAAGAACTTGAGATAAAAAGCGCTCTACGCATTTATGATAATTAAGTAAATCATTGCCTTTATA
This sequence comes from Glossina morsitans morsitans, assembly GCA_001077435.1. NCBI lineage: Eukaryota > Metazoa > Arthropoda > Insecta > Diptera > Glossinidae > Glossina > Glossina morsitans. The sequence continues at coordinate 9,063 of CCAG010010058.1, forward strand.
TAAATAACAAATTGTGTAATTTATGCGGAGGCACATAGTTCGGTTTTTATCCATCCTTGGAAAAAATGGATTAATCAATTCTAGAGATATACTAATGTTGTGATTTCGTAGACATTGCCTAGATAAGCATTTATTTTCCGCATATGCGACCAAGAGGTTGAAACCGTAGTATTGTTTTCCTTCTATGCTCAACGAAGAGGGACTCCGAATAAGATGAGCCACGCAGAAACAGGGTCGATTGTGATGCAGGATAGCCGAGCTGTAAGGCAAACAAATGAGAGAGTTTCACTTCCCCGTCGACAATCATATGGCATAATGCAATTCGTGGCATGTAGTTCCCATTAAAGCGTTTATTAAAACTCTGTTAATTTACTTGCAAACACATACATTTAAGTATATTTATATTATGTGCTTTTATGTTGACAAACTTATTCCTTTAATTATTAACGCAGATTTTCCTTTCAAGACTACAGTCGCTTTCGTGTTGTAAGTTGTAGTTTATGGCACAACACAGCCCACATTACGCCGATTCTTAAGAGAATTGAGAGTTTTGGTCACACTTTCGTCGCCTATGAATATCTGAGCCTTTCGCTGTTGGCGGTTGAGGGTCCCAATGCATAGTTTGGTGGCACTGGCCCTAAAACCTAAGCCCTTGTTTGCTTCTTTCCCTCCTTTTAACTGCGGACACTTCTTCTGTCCAGTAAACAACGGTTTGTATTCTCATGCCCAACACATCAAGGATTGCCGATTGTTTTATATTGGCAGCACCAAAGCTACATTTCTGTATCACTAAAAGAACCCAGAATTGGAAGTTAATCAAAATTACATATGTTGTAGAAGTCCCTTTATTGTAATATTTCTTGTAATACAATCTTCTCTCAGTATTGAACGCAAGTGATAGAAAAACTAAAATAAATTTGAATCGTCATCCAAATCTTTGATCCTTAAAAATAGACGGTACATATAGTGTCTTCAAGCTTAACTTTTACTTAACTTAAATAGCACTGCATAACATACTCATATGTAAAGAGCTTTTTTTTTTCACTTATAAAAATTTTTGCAAAAAAAACATTTTTTTAACTCTGACGGTCATGATGGAATTTCTCTGTATTTCCTTATTTATTATGCATCTGTAAAAAAAAAAATTGCTTTCAATTTGTTCGTGAAGGTTTTACTTTACGTTTACAAATGCAAAATTTACTCAATTACATTGGTATTAAACGATAAACGATAAATTACTTATTCTTACATAGTGAGCCAACAACGACATTTCATTATAAGCTTTTACTTAACAGGCTTTCGCGTCAGCATGGAAACTTTCAACTGGTATTTTGAACGCTTCCACATATGATTCAATGATTCTGAAATCAAGCATTACAAGAATCAAGCATCCGTTTATGCGGATTCAAAATGATGATCGCTCCGAATGGTTGGGAATGGAAATGGTTCTGGGCGGATTATATTTGCTTTACAATCCCTTTTAAACGGGTGTCAGAAAAAATAGCTTGACAAATAAAATACGAGATGCTAAGGCCATCATTCTACGTGAATTATGACTGCTGCCAGGTACTCCTTTCTTAAGAATCCCCTTCGCTTGGATACAAGAACGCAATAAGCTAGAGCTTAAATATTGCGTACTACACAACTCGTTGCAAATTGATTTAGTTACCATCAACTTTCCTTTGCATATTAACTTCTTTTTTGTTGGGTCGAACGCTTCTGTTGGGTCGAACGCTTGAAGTAAGCACTATAAAACGACGATGCATCAAACAATTTCAACTTTGGCGACTTGTCGCATAGCCGTAAATTGTATATTAAAACACCGAAATTATTTTTCTGTTGATTTAGAGTATCTGCTACCAGGTTCCAATAATAAATACAGAATTGGAGAATGTGAAAAAATGGATTTTGGGCCAAGAAAAGTGGTATTCCAGACTAGAGTTCAACGCAAGCCATTATCCTTTTCTTAACATTTGCGTCTACATGGGTATCAAATAAAAGCGCCTGAAGCGTAGAATAGAAACTTTAAGAGATTAGAAAATAAAAAATAAATTATTAAAATTATTAAAATAGCACTCGAATTGAATAGATTCTTGAAAATAAATCTTCAACTAAAGATTAGGACAAGACAGAGAATAAATTTGAAGACTAAAGTCTTAAATCACTGGTATCTAAGGCTATTGGATTTATTTAAAACTCAACCGCACTTGAGACTTGATTCCGTGGCCCTCGAATTTTCCTCGCACTA
>CCAG010010067.1:0-23010 GCA_001077435.1 Glossina morsitans morsitans
TTTTTTTTGTTTTTCTTTTTTTGTATTGCACATTTAGTTCTGATACTTAGTTTTAAATTGTTATGTAAGTAATTAATTAATTTTTATTATATATTAAACTTAATGATGACTCTATTTGAAAATTTTAATTTTCAAAAAAAAAAACCTAACTCTGCGTAGCTTTAGATGCTATTTTTGTTAAGGCAAGTATTGTATCAAAAAAAAAAAAAAAAAAAAATTCAAAATCAAGATCAAAAACAAAAAACCCAAAAGATTAGTAAATATAGAAAAAGAGAAGTTTTCAAGAAATATTCGAGTTTCCAGAGAAAACTAAGAATGCAATTAAAAAACTGTGAAAACTTTCTTTTAAAAAAACTACGTATTTAAAATTTAATCAAATGCATAACTATTAATGTTATTGAGATCACTGCGTTGTAAGAAGAAAAAGATTACAAATTAATTAAAGATTTTCTCTGGCACTCTTAAGCTTCTGATTCCCACTCTCTCCCTCTCTATTTTCACTATTTTTTTTTTTTTGTTTGTCCTCTTTTCCAAAACATTTGTAAGCAGAAAATCTAAGCACGACTTAAAAAAATCCTCCAAAAAAAAAAAAAGAAAACGTCACACCGCGTATCCTGGTAAAAAATGTACATTTAAAGGCATTCCTTTCTTTCTGTGTTTTTTTTTTTTTAGGATTATTTTCATAAAGCTTGACTTAAAGAATGGATTCAGTTTTTTTTTTTTTGTTTTTTTTCTTTTAATTAATTTTTAAGCTCTTACGTTTTTGTCTCTATTTCTCAATTAGAAGCGCGAAAACGATAACGCGTTATTGTTATTAGTGTCTGAGAATTGTATCGTATTGTCTGTCATCGATTATATCATCGATGTTGATGAGTGCGCATATGCAATACTAGGTTATGCTTGTGCTTAGATTTCTTGTGACAAATGGGACACTCAAACTTGGGTTCGACACCGCACTCGAAGCGCACATGTCGATTAAGACTATGCGGTCGGGCGTATGAATTGCCGCAACGATCACATGTGTAAGCCCCACCCCATGACGTATTAGAATTATTGCCGCCACCACTACCGCCAGTGCCGCTAGATCCAGGAGCGCCTGCGCTATTGGATCCAGAGGTACCGGAGCCCATAACACCGCCACCAGCGACATTACCGCTAGATGTAGGTGTATGGGGCGCTACAGCACTTGAGGTAGAAACGCCTAAAGCCGTACCGGCGGCATTGGTAGCGGTACCAACAGAAGCCGGCCCGCTTGAGCCACCCACAGCAACTGCAGCAGCCGCAGTTAAATTCGTTCCGGCACTGCTGCTACTATAGCGGCGTGTAGGCGTAACAGCTCCAGCCGCTGCAGCCGCATGTGTAGGAAAATTCATTAAGGCATGATGGCTATGCTGTTGATGTAGAGAATGACTCGACCCGTGATGATGATGCGATGACGTCGCTGCGGCAGCTATACTTTGTAAGGCAGCATGTTGCAATTGTGTTGCGGGAGGCATACCGGTCGATCCAGCGGTACCACTACCTACAACCGCAGCCGCCATAGCGGCAGCAGTTTGCTGATCGCCAGAGGCTGCTGCAGCAGCAGCTTGCTGCAGTGCAATCGAGACGAGGTTTAACTTAAAGTGACTACTCAAACGTAAATCACACGGTTGCTCACTATCCTCATCGTCCTCTTCATCATCCAAATTACAACCACTCACACCATGACCGCTGCCGACATTACTCACTGCCGTGCCGGCCGATGTTACTGAAACTTTTTTTTCTATACACATTGTAGGTATTTTGTCTTCATTATCTTCATCATTAGTAGAGCTCGGCTCAAATTTTATTACACTTGAACCTGGCGCGACGGTGGCAATAGGGCTGCTTAGCGGGCTCACTTTTAAACGCATTCGGGGACGTTGTGGTTGGTGTTGCAATGTAACACCACTGCTACTGTGCGTTGGGGTAAGTGAACCTACAGTAATTAAAATATAAAATATAGAGAAAAAATAAAAAAATATCAATTAATCGGAAAAACGGAATAAGAATACTTTTGAAAACTATATAACAAAAAAAAAAAAATTTGCCTTTGTTTTAATATTAAATAAAATAAAAAATAATTTCCTGACACCTTCTTTTTCCTTGTGTTTTGTTTTTTTTTTTTTTTTTCTTGTTTCTTTGATTCTTAACTATTCATACTCAAAGAGTGCGATTCAGTGGTAGAGCGAGAGAGAATGTTTTGTTGCGGTGAGATGGATATTTTTGTGTTGCGGATGTAATGATTAATTTTCAAAAAAAAAAAAATTCAAAAAGTGAAAATTTTGAAAACTGCAATAAATTCTTTATATCCTTCATTTTCTTAGTGAAAAGCTTTGAAGTAATGTTTTGTGTTTATGATTATTAGTAAGTGAAATATGTTATGTGTTGCACACAGAAAACAAAAATACATATACATTTTATGTTCATAGTCAGTATTAAATACGAATTAAGTGACGTTCATAGTGTTGTTTAAGAAATTTGTCTAAAAAATAAAAAAAAAAAATAAAAGAAATAAAAACCAACTGAAAATAAATTTTAACGAGTGAGTAATAACAGTTAAGTGAGAAGAATTTTATTCAATTTTTCTTTTTTTTTTTTGTGTGGTTAAGACACAGCTTCTTTTTCGCCACATAAATTTTTAAGCAATTGGAAGTGCTTCTATTCCTCCAGGGACGACTTGCAAAAAAATAGCGATATCTCATTAATCGATTCATGTAGATTCTGCGAAAAGGCGATGAAAATGTCCCATCACATTTTGTGCGAGCCATCTACAGAATCAGATATCAAATGTTTGGTGAACATCTTACAAAACCACCGGATAACGTATGACATTCCAAACCTAAGAAGGTGGCGGGATTTATAAGAATGCTAAAACTGAAGGGCTCGAGGCATGGGCGAGTACAATAGACCTTTTTAGATCGCAGTATGGATTGCCCAATATATTACAATTATAACGATTAGAATTATTTCACATAGAATATCCAAGAATATGCTCACGATGTTCCCGAGAAAGTCAGATATCTTGACGTGATACGTCCTAGCAGTTAAGCTATGTAGCCATAAATAGTTGAAATTTCATTTATATATGATTTCTCTATAAACTTCACAATTACGTATGTATTGTAAACGCAAAAATAACAGCAAGGTCCAAACAAAAAAAAAAAAAAAATTTATTCAAATCTAATTAAGAAGTTTTATATACGTTTACCTTCGCAAGCATATGGATGGAAAATAATATGTTAATGCTATTTTAGAAAACCAGCTGGACGGACAATGAATGAAGGATAACCATATTATTAATATTACGAATGAAACGCAATTAGGGACAGACTTGTTTCAACGACTTATCTTCGTTTTAATAGAAAATTAACTTTGGTTTACAATTTTCTTGTTAATAGCCTAGCTAGGTTAAAGTTCAATTATTTAATAAATGGGATACCCATAGGGTATTCCTATGGGTCCGATCATATATATATATATATATATAAGGTAGAGACTTGTCTCAACGATTTGACGTGGTTTGGATAGAAAATTAAATTTGGTTTAGCATTTTTTTCTTAATAACTTAGGTTGGTTAAGGTTCAAGTATTTGTTAAGCCAGCTAAAGGTTATTCCGATAGATCTGATCATATATGAACAGCATTTACTTTGCGCTGCTCACGTCACGTTACGTCTGCACGTACGTGGAGCTTTGCTAGGTGCAATATAATGCAATGCTGTGAAGGGAAGTATATCGTATATATACGTATATATATACGTATATTACTAGAACTGCTTCTCGAACGTTTGTTAGCGGATAAAGACACATTGGACTCAAGCCGAAAATAGTTATCGTCTTAATTAATGATAGCTAAATAATTTCACTTTTTCAAAAGGACAGACATACAGACTTACAATTTACTTTTAAAAGTTTTATTATTTTTTTTTTTGTAAACATATTAGTTTAAAAAAAATCTTGAATTTAAAAAAAAAAAACATAACATAGACAAATTTTCTAGGAAATGTTCTTAGAATTTCTTAAAATTGTCATTGTCTTAAATATAAGAAAAATTTTGTGGACATATTTTGTATAGACATTATATATAGTTTTTTTTCTTCTAATAAAATTTTGAAGAATTCCCCCAAATTCATTCAAATTTTTTCTATTCATTCCACATGCGAAAATGCTATGTTGCAACGATTCTTGCAAAGAATTTGTAAAAATGGACTTTTCTTTTTTGTTTTATCGTAACTTGTTCAAACTAAAGCGTTATATGCAACTCGATCTAATACATTTTAAATATGATTTGTCCTTGAGCTAAAATATTTCAGTCAGTAAATCAAAATATATCAAAAATTGATGACCTGTAGGCTGAACAAAAGCCAGGTAGGCGCAACCGGATATCGTAGCCACGGACGGACGTGTTTCAATCTTAGCAAAGATAGGGAAGATAATATCCGCAGGAATGTGGTGTGTGTGGATAAGTCTTTACCGACTAAACACTCGGTGCGGCTACGACCGAAGTAAAGCCTACCGCACTTAAGATTTGAGTTCACAAGTACTGACTTCTTATCTGCTCGTATACCCAAGGGGCGGCCCTTGTAGTCTTTGCAATAAACTCATGATTAAGAATTTGAAGCAGACTTGACTGTTTGGGTAAATATATTTATAGTATGAAAATAATTTTGTACGACTTATTTATATCAACAATTGATAAAATTTTTGTATCGATTGTCAAAATGTTTAGTCGAATTTAATAATAGAGCTAATAGAAAGTACGACAGTGAAAGAATTTCTTTCTTAGCCTCTGATTGCAGGTAGAATTCTAGCTTACTTCCAAAGTCTACATACAGGTAGAAACTTTCAAGTAGTAAGCGTTTTTTGTAAAAGATACGTTATGTAAATTTTTTTTTTTTTTAAATAAATTAAATACGCATGCTCTTAACATTATATTAAAACAAAATACATTTGTTGTAAATAGCGAGAAAAATTACCTGTTTTATATATAAAAATAAGTGTTTTTGTTTTTTTTTTATTATTATTATATTGTAAGGAAAATAGTTGTAGTAGACAAAAGAACCGGTAACTGGAAATTTCGAATTTTGTGTGACAACAACAACAACGACTTCAACAAGAATTGTCGGCCAAATTTTGTGGTATAAAGTTTCCGGTTCTTTTATAAAAAAGCTGAAATGAAATAATACTAGAAAAAAATAATAAATTAATTAAAAATTATTAAAACAGAAATAAAAGGAATAAATAAAAAAAAAAAAAATTATATACGTATTATAAAACATTATACGGAAAACCTTATACCCATCACCATTTAAAGTAAATTATAAAATAAAAATTTAAATTTCTTCGCTTGCGAAAAACTCCCATCGAATTTTTCGAATTTTCTTTAGTTATAATTAATTTATCGTAAGTTTTTTTTTTTTTTTTTTTAAATAATAAATGTAAACACTTAGAGCATGTCCCCTAAGGAGCGAGATAAGGAGGTGACCGCGGCTCAGTGCTGGTGTACATTCACAATGGGTAACTATTATATCTTTACCGACTCAGCACCAATTGAGCTTAGTACAGCAACAACCAAAGTAGACTCTACCGCTTAGTTCTTAACTAACAAAGTTTTATCAATTAAAAAATCTTGAGCATTTTTAAATTAAATTCATGAAACCCAGTCAACGTTATTTACACGAAGGCTTTTTTCCTTTGCTTTCACAAGTTTAATTAACCTATCACCTATAACCTATAACCTATAATTCTAAGCAACATCAAGGCATTTTTTTTTGTTTGTGACTTCTGCGACGTGATAGCCTTATTTTATTTTGATACAATGTATAAAAAGCGATAACAAGAAGATTACGTTGTTTACTCTTACAACACAACGTCAGCATATACATTTATATCACAAGACAATAAACGAACGGTCAGACATCCGAAACTAAATAATCTCGAGTTGATCGAATTAGTTTTGTTTTATTCGATAAAATGGTTCAGATCAATATCTGAACACGATGACAAGTAAGTTATTATTAATAATATTTAAAAACAATATTTATTTCTCTTATAATTTATGCGGTCGTAAGCAACACTTAGAAGGACTTGAGATAGACCTGCCTTTTATTATACCAATCACTTCAGATTTACTTTTTCAATCACTTCCTCAATAAATCTAACTTTGTCTGTCCGTCTTCTTGTACAGTTTTCAATTTCCGCAATTGTTGATACATTTTGATGAAATTTATTACACCGGAGTGTTTTGGACCAAGGACGAACACTATTGCAAATGGATCGGATCGGGTCATTGTTTTTATCACTTCTCGTATAAAGTCTCATTTTGAAAAGTCGTCACATGACTAGCTACAGGTTAATATAGAGTATTTTAAGATGGACCGTGGACCTGTAAAGCTTTTCCCTGTCTGCAGAGTCATACTCATAAAAGGACCAAGCCAGGTTTCAAAAGTTCAATCTGGAAGAATTAGCTTTTCTGCCTTCATTTTCGAAGTTTAGACTTAGCCTTTTAGACCAAGGATAGATACAATCTATCGCTGAAACAAAGTGAGGATAATTTTGCACTAAATATGAAAACATTAAAATATTCTACAATACTACAGGTCGATCGATATATGATACAATTTATAATAATAATAATATTTATAAACTCTTTGATGTTTTTTTTGTTTTTTGTTTGCTCGCCATTATTTGGACGAATCACACCCATTGCAAAATAAGTCAGTGAGTAAATTTTGATTTTCTTAAGAGAAGTTGGAACTGGCTTTCGGATCTCGCCTTTGTAGGAGTATTTGTAGGTGAATCAGACTTGTTTCAGTTTTGATTTTATCAAAAAGAGGAGATAAGACATGTTGACATGGTTTACCATCAGTAAGCGTGGACGTACTTCAAAATGTTTAAAATATTTTCTTTTAAATGAAACGATAGAAATTAAAATATGAACACATTCTTGATCTTTCTGTAAGAGCAGACGATTTGGGAGTTAATTTCAATATAAAATTTAATTCTCAGTTAATACGGACATAGAAATGATTTAAGTTTTTGAATTTATCCCTAATTTTTATTAATTGTTTTTTTATTTATTTTTTTTAATAATATCAGTTAAAAAAACATTAAGAAAAAAAAATTTTTTTTTCTATTTAGTTTTTCCCTGAAAGACTCTAATCATGCTAAAGTTCAAAATAAAATTAAAAAATTATTTAAAAATTATTATTCTTAATTATATATAAATAAACATGTAAAGAATATACACACAAACAGAATAATAAAAAGAAATAATCATTATTATATGTATATATATAAATACATATATAAATGTGAATATAATTTCAATTATTATACTTTTACTCTACACATAATTTTATAAAAGAAACAAAAAAAAAAAAAATATTTGTATATTTATTTCTATGTATAAAACAAAATGATCAACTGCTCTAGAACCTAAAGTTGATAGGCAGGCATAGTACAGAGAATAGTAGTAGTGGTAGTACTAGTAGTAGTAGTAGTAGTAGTAGTAGTAGTGGTAGTAGTAGTAGAAGAGAGATTGGTTTACACACTACTTTAGATTGGATGGAGATGAAGAAACAACATCGCATTTGTTTGTAATTTTTCTTTTTTTGTTTTTTTTTTGCTTGCATTCTTAGGGTGGGAGTTGTGTGGTTGTTCTACATCAAACACGTACCTGAAAGAAAAAATTGGTTAGTAAAAATTTAAAAAAAATTGTTTAAAATTAAAAAAAAAAAAAATTGTAATGTAAAGTAAAGATCAAGCTATGGGGAATTTATTTAAGAGGACTTTTAAGGAGCAATCAGGATTTAAAGGGAAATGTCTTTGTTTTTTTTTTAGTTATATTTCTTATGAAAAATAAAAGGCCTTTTTGTTTTATTTGTTTTTTTTTTCAGAATTTATTTCTTGAATTATATTATTTTTGCATGTGTTTTAATATGATTTATATATATGCATATACATATACATATCTTTACACACATATATATATATAGATGCAAGTATGTATATAGACATGTATATGTATACGTATATATATATATATATATGTTTATGCAAGTGTTCGTGTTCAAGTGTTGTAAGTATTTATTATTTTATGTGTTTTTGGTGATAGTTAGTTATGCTTAAAATAATTTATTTTAGAAGTTTTTCATAATTTTCTTCTTTTTTTTTTTGTTTTTTATTAACGACATACTATATGCGTTTGTGTTCCGTATTGAAGATAATATATATAAATTATATTTGTTCTTTTTTTTGTTTTTTTTTCGTTTTTTTCAAATTAAATTTACAATATATTGCAATTAGAGTTTGTTTTATTAAACTGTTATGTTAGTTTATAATGAAATGCCAAAATAAGTCTGCATAGTGTTGATATATATATATGTATATATATATGTTTATAAACATATGCATATATATATATATATATATATATATATAAACCTATCCAAACGTATTTATGTGTATAAGCAAATATTTATCTATATAAACATATATACATACACTTACATTTATATATATGCATACAAACATGTATGTATATAACATGTAGAAAGATGTACGTAAGCACCTATATATGTGTATATAAAGATACATAAATATGTATAAACAAATATATATCTGTATAGCCATATATGCATGCACATACATACATATGTGTGTTTTCACAAACATAAGTATATATGTGTATGTCTATATATATGTATATAAACATTTCTGTATATAAATATCCTTACGCATATATATGTATACATCTACATATATACATACATGTTTGTATATACACACGTTTTTACACACATACATTCATATTTATATACATATATATAGGTTTACACGCACATACATCTATATGTATATACATATATACATGTTTATATACAAATATATATATATTTAGATACAAATGTATATATATTTATTTACGAATTTTATTGTAAACCGACTTAGAATTGATTTTTTTTCATAAACTCCGTATAAAGTGAATTTTTTATACTTTTCTTTGTGAAAACATTTTTTTTTTTAATTCAGAAAGCTGGTTCGTCACGAAAAGGCCCTTGGAAAACAGCTTGGCTAAAGAAAGAAAATTTCAAAAAATGTTTTATCGAATGGAATATTTTATAATCGAGTAGAATATATAATAATAAGTTGATTAAGACCAAATTCTTACTCGAGCCAATTTTAGTTTTGAAAAAAAATTAAAAAAAAAAAACTTTTTTTTCTAATTACAAATAAAAAGAGGCCGTGATTAATCAAAACTTGAAAAAATTAAGCACAATTATGACAACATACAATTGAATTTGATAACATTATTTAATATGTTGGGCATGAGAAAAATCCAAATGACAAATTTTATAAGTAAGAACTTATCTTTCCCTTGATAATACCCGAAAGTAATAGCTTGCGTTGATAACATTTTAACTTATTTTGACAACACCACCACAACAAAGTTAAGATTTTGAAATGATTTTCCGATGGCTTTCTGTTTGCCTGCCCATTCATTCATCTATATTTGTTGGAAAGCTCATGTATAGAGTCGAACCCATAATAAAGAAAATATTGTCACCTATAACTTAATGCAATCATTTATAAGAAGATCATCTAAAAGTTTACTGTATAAAGCCTTTCCTAATATATAAGTAGCTCGAATACTATCCCTCGAGGATATGTATATACTATGAAATCAAATCTGGTCTTCTTTGGTCTAAATAAATTATACTAATAATTAAAAAAATATATATATAATTTTTCTTGGACTTTTTATGTTATCAACTCTTAGTCGCTTTAAATAGAAATTCAGCATATAATTATTTAAATTTGGTTTTATATAAGCCTTTAAGTAATTTTATTGATTGATTTATTAATTTTTATTATTTTATTTTAATTTTTTTTTGTTCTGTTCTTTTCTTTATTATACTATTTATATAAGCTTTATGTTAAGCCATTCCGGTTGAGTTAATTTATTGAGTTTTATGAACTTTTTTTATTGTTCTTATTGGTTATTGTTTTTTTTGCCTAATTATTAGTTTTTGTTTATTTTATTTTTAATTAAATTTTTCTTTTTTATCTCCACTGCATTTTCCCTTGATTTTTATTTTCATCCGGATTATTTTAATAATTAATTTTTTGGCTTTATTCATTTATTTTCTTTTACAATGATTTGTTAATTATTTATTTTTTTAATATTTTTCTTTTATTTTGTTTTTATTTTGTATTATTTTATTCATTATCATTTTAATTTTTATTTTTAAGAAATCAAATTGATAATCGATTGACTAGAGAAGAATTTGTTTTTTGTTTGCAATAATTTAAAGTTTTCATAATAATTATAATATAATAATTTTCTCTAAAAAAAGGTTTAGGGTTTCGACTAGGTTTGTATATATATTTTTTTTTATATTTTTCTTATTTTTTTTTTTTTTTTTTGATAAACTCTAAGCTTTAAATATACATTTGCAAGACTGATAAATAGATAGATAATACATTAACATATTAAATATTGATAAATAAAAATAAACTAATTAAACTAATTTTTTTTGTTTTGTTTATTAAAGTAAGCCCTAAACAAACTTTTCAAGTATTTTAAAAAATTTCTTTGTTTTGCAAATGACTAGCAAAAAGTAATTTTTTGTTTAATTTTTTTTTAATTTTTAAAATTAAAATAAATTGTAATTAATTAAAAAATGAATAATTCCATTGCCTGCAATAACGACTAGAAATTTCTGTTTCGTAATGAGAAATATTAGTTATGGCTTCGAAATGAAATTAATTAAAGTTAATGTTTTACATTTTTTTTTTGTTTTTTCTTTTGTCAATTCAAATATAAAATATTGTTAAGTAATATTATAAATGTTATTATGAATTTTTGAGATAATATTTTGTAACTTTGGACTATCTTGAAGTCCTTTTACATTATATAGAAAATTATTAATGAATTAAATTGATATTTTCAATTGTTTTTGCTTTTTTTGTTTTGTTTTTAATTTACAATTTGCACAATAATTGCTGGTTTCATTTTAAACAACTAAAGCCAAGCTTGTATAATATTTTTGTTAATTAGATGTGCAATGTACGAATATAAGCGAAAAAATTATATAGGAAAATTTAAAAACAAACAATAAAACTTTATTTAATTGGGTTTAAATAACGAACATTTTACAATTGTTTACAAGCTAAATGAAACAAAAAAAAAAAATGGGATAACTGTATCAAATTAAAGTCACTTTGAACGCCATGTGCGCTAAACTTTCTATGGATTACGATTAATTAACGAATTTCTTGAAATTGAAAATGATCTCAAGGACCAATTTTAGTTTTAAACGAAAAAAAAACAAAAAGGAAACCGAACAAATTTGCCTTGAACATATTCGATTTGAAAAGGAACAAAAATTAATTGAGGTTATATAACCAACATCTTGAGCTTAAGAAAGATCTTAAGCAGAAATGACGCTCAGTTACAAGATAAAAACAGTTAACCTAAATAGCAGTATAAAGCCGTTTAAATTCTTTTTATTTGAAAATTCAAAAAAGCTAAAAAAAAATTTTCACAATTGAGGTTAAGTTGAAAAGAACATAGTGAACTTGAGGATCGTAAGGTTAAAATAAGAAACATAGTGAACTTGGGGAATGTCTAGCAAAGATATTAATACAAGAGTTGATTGAGAGGCCATCTCGGGCTACTTACGTCATTGTGAACTTATTTCATAATAAAATTGTCTGAGGAAAAAATACTTTTTGAAAATCGTCATTAAACACTGTAATGAAGGTAGGCAAGGTAGGTATAAAATGGCATCTCAATCATTTCATTCAAAATATTTTGAAGTTATATTAAAAAAAAAAATTAGTAAGAAATTCTTAAAATTTTTCAGTTCTCTAATATTATTTTTAAGGAAGTATAATAAAATATGAAATATTTTTTTTTCTTTTTTGGTTGCTTATCAAAATTGTTCTGAAGAAAGACTTAAGTTAAGTGTGCTCATCATTAATTCCTTTTTTTTTAAATTTCAACTTGACTTGAATTGACTTTTTTCTATAAACTATAGGTCATTAAATCTGAATATATTATATTAAAGACGCAGGCACCTAAAAACCTAATCACTGCTAATACCTAAAAAAGTTTATTTTAGAAAACTGACTCTTATTAACTAAAATTTCACATATGGCAAGCAAACGAAATCAAAGAATAAAAAGAATAAAAAATCGTAAAAGATGGTAAAAAAAAAAAAAATAAGAACAAAAATTGCAGAAAATATTATCGAAAACATGTAACAAAAAAATAAAATTAATATAAATGAATAAAATTATATTTTTAATTAAACAACAAAAACACTTATTGAAATATTGAAAACAAAAGAAAAAAATGTTTATTAAAAACTTCGCTAAAAACTCTCTTCAAAATTAAAATGCAAATCTATTTGAAAGGAGAGAAAAACATTATACAAGCTTGTTACAGTTCTTTGCCCTTTTGGAATACTTCTCTTGCTACTTTAGATGAAAAATCATTACCAAAGAAAAAAAAAAACTTTGACAACATTGCACGCCACAAAATTTTTATAAACATACATTCATCCATATACATACATTACATACTAATTTAAAAAGAAAAAAAATAAAATAAAATAATATAATAATTACGAGTTTTTCGTATGCAATTCTTCTTCTCTTTTAGTCTTTCTCTCACCCTTTCTGTCATAGTCATGTTAATATCTTTTTCTATAATTTTTTCGACGTAGCATACGTAAGACTCGTTCTCTAACGTGTACTCACTTCTATTCACTTTTCTGTAAGACCAACGTATACGAAGTACTACCCTGTTCGATGGCACCCGTTGAAGACGAGGTCATCGTAGTAGTAGTAGTACTGGGTACAATGGTCGGATTATTATCATTTACAATAGCGGCGACGGCGGCGGCAGATTGACGTGACATTAATTGCGATTGAGATTGTGATTGCGTTTGTGATTGCTGTTGCTGAGACGACTGCTGCTGCTGCTGCTGCTGTTGTTGCTGTTGCTGCTGCTGTGGTGATTGTTGGGCTAAATTTTGATTTGTTGCATTCTCCTCCTCGTTACGATCGCGGCATTTTGTGTTTAAATGACGTTTTAAGTTACTATGAACATTGGTGGCATAACCACACAGTTTACTGCAAAAATAACGCGGTGGTTGGCCACATTCGTTTTTCAAATGACATTTTAAACTATTTTTCCATTTATAATTGCGATTGCAATTGCGGCATACCCAGGGCTTTTCAATATCCGCATTATAGATCATATCTTGGGAATGTTCGAGGGATTCTTTGCGCATGCGTTGATTTTGTACCAAAATACGATAACGCTTATCCTTAGAGAGCATAGATTGATAATCAGCGGATTTCATATTGGACACATTTCTGGGGGTCTCGAGCGGTTTAGGAGTAAGAGGTGCCAAGGGCGGTGCCGTGGACCGAGGCATTTGCGGTGTAATAGTAGTTATTGTGGCCGGTATGGAATGCAATTTTATTTGAACCGGTAAATTGGGCTTAAGCTGTAAATTCTGCAAGTGTTGTTGTTGTTCTAATAATTGTTCCGGTGTCTGCAGTTCGATATGGGTTACAGCCGCTGCTGGCGAATTCATAGCCGATGATTTTTTCATTAATAAAGTGCGTCTTTTACGTGGCATATTGTTAGCATCATTTGATTCAGCGGCTAATTTAGCTGAAGCCGCTGCTGTTGTCAATAAGTCTTCATCTGCGAGATCCTGACCAGCTGATAATATATCTTCAAATTCTTCTTCTTGTTCAATTTTTACAGCATCTAAAGACCATTCCATAGGACTGGATAATTTAATATCATAGTTTAATTCAGTATCATCATCATCGGGTTCCTCGCTCTCTTCGTGTGCTTCTTCATCTTCATCATTTATCGATGAAGCGGAATTTTCAATTTTCACTATAACTTCTGTCATGCTATCGTCGACAGTATCCAGTTCAACACCGGCAGCAGCTAAAGCGGCCGCGGTATTCATACCAACACTACCGTTATGCGAACCGACCACCGGTCCCGTACCAGCGGGTGTTATACAAGCTATTGTAGTACGACCAATGCTACCAATACGTGTCATAGTTGCCTGAGTATTGGGATCGAGAGTCATCTTCGGTTTCAATTGTAATAAGGGAGGCGCGGCAATTTGATTGGAATTCGATGCTCCAGCACTACCACAACTTGTACTGGTAGCTACATTCGTGGTTGCGGTATTAGTGGTAATTGATGTTAGTCCAGCCTCAATGTTATTATTGTTATTATTGTTCAGGGTTAAGGATTCTGGTTTAGTAGTAGTAGTATTAAAGGTGGAATTAAAGTTAGTTTCGATAAGAAAGAATTTTTTGTTAAATTTTGTATAAAAAAATTTTTTTTTGTGTTTTTTTTTTTTAATGAAAAATTAATTAAATTTTTTGTTTTTGGAAAAGAAAAGGTAGCGTTTTAAAAAAAATAAATATTTAAACAAATACCAAACGAGTTGAGGAGAGATATAGCAAAAAGCCTACGAATAATTACAACAAAGTACTGAAAAAAAGAAAAACAAAATTTTAAGAAAACAACATAAAGTAAAATTAAAATTATTTGAAGATGATACAAAAAAAGATTATGAAATAAAAACAACAAGAAAAATATATATGTAAACTATAAATAATATTAAGTTATTCAATAAATTAATTAAATTAAAGAAAATCTTTTGTAAAAATATCGTTTCGATCCGATACTTTGATATAACCCACAGCTGATAGCAGTAAGCTGGACGAGCAGAAAAATGTGGGTATCTGATGTTCTGCTTCCAGATTTTTGTATTGTTATGAAGAGACAAGTCTACGGTGACCTATTTTTTCCGGGGGATATCCGGGCTTACCCGTGCGAGGAAAGAGAAAGGTATAGTGACGTGGTGACCGCAAGCTGGTGGATGTCTGGCCAATCAGTAAATGTTAGGCTTTTATCTGGCCTTCATACATGTATATGAGGAAAGCATTTTATGAAGAACCCATCATATAGGAATCTTTTAACGCTTGAAAGCGGACGAGTTATGTTAAATGTATCTTTGGTTCATAAACTTCTGAATCGCATATGTGAATCCAAGTATTTGAGGTCTAAGGTATACTTTAATGTTCCATAGCAAGTGTCTACGCATTTTCGATTATTTAACATAACTTACTACAACAACAAACTAAGGCAACAACGCTCCTTTCCGAAGATTGCGGGGACAATATAATGAGAACTGTAACTTAATCCATTTTGGTGTGAGTGCTTTCACCATAAAGCCGAAGATTATTAAACACTTGAACCGTCTATAGTGAAAGTCCTTATTCATCCTGGTTCGTGATTAACTGGTGTCTTTATGTTTGAAGCGTTTCAGATTTTCATATCCACGGCTTATGCTCGTATCGGTGGAAATACACTTTGTAACTAATAAACTTATATATGTCTCTATGAAATAAAAAGATTGCTGTTGATGAATGCCTTAGCACCGTGAATGAAAAAAGCCATCAGAAATCTACCAGAAATCACGTTTTCGATCATGGATGTTAAACTTGAACACTAACTTGGGTCGAAAGGAATAGGTTTGGGAGCAAGAAAAAAACAGGAAGATTAATCTTCCTAGGAGGAAAAACAATCCATAGTTTAAGAGGCCAAAGACATTATCAAAATTATCATCCTAAATCATGGCATCTTATGCCATGCTACTATCCTTCCCACTTGGAAAGATTTAAAGTTTGAAAATCTTAAATATTTCCTTAAACATTAACTTATCAGATATAGGATGGCTAAATAAGCAAATCGTTTAAGGAAATAGAATGAAGAGTAGTAAGCCTGCACTTCACTTTCATTACGTACTACTACTAGAACTTTTGGGCAAAACATGGCCATTATGTACGCTTCGCTAACTTTTGCCTTAAGACCTTTCGAATAAACGCCTTCAATACAGACTGTAATAAAAAGGACAAAGTTTACTTACAAAGCATTTGACACAGACGTCTGTCACAGGGCTACCAATATATACCCGCCCAATTTAACTTAGAATATTGGTCTTACTTTCTGGTCACAGTATTTCAAAGAAAGCGCAAGAGACTCTACTTATTCATGTTCGACACCCCAACATATGCTTAATAGCCTTAAAACTAATATCGGAGCGTTTTCTTACGACTATTCGTCTTATGATTAATTCGTTTGTACGAAAATTGATAGAAAATTTAAACAAATTTAAGAAGAAGAAAACACATTGTGATGTCCTTTTTGACCAGCGACCGATCATAAAGTCAGATAGAATAGCACTTAGGCATAGTTGATCCGCATAGACTGGTAATTAATTGCTTACGATGAGGTTAAAATTTATCGCAAATATTTATGATAGCAAGCCATTTACGAGTTGCATTAAAGAATGTTATTGAACAGGTTTACTAACACGATCCTCTTATTGCATTTTTATTTTGATAAATTTTTGACGTTTTTATCAGATGGACAATGAAAGGCATCATAGTTACTTAGCAGTGCTCTCACAGAGGCAAACATAGTGAGAAGATTGTTAAGTCTCATTAAAGCGTACTTGCGGAAACTATTAAACCCGGAATCGATCATTCAAACCTAAGGAAACAGATTATTAACCCTTCAAATTTTAAAATTAATTGGAACTGGAATGTAAACAATTGGCAACAATATGCATATAAGGGTTAAGAGTCGTTAAACGCCGACTTCAATCATCCAAGTGGGGTTACCTAAGTTAACCGAGATTCAGATTGTGGACAGGGGCAAAAGCATTCTGACGTGAATTGAAAGTAACCAGCCAATCGAGACCACACGCCTATTTCAATATACATTCTGAAAAAAAATTGTAATTTTTTTTTTTTTTTGAGGATTTTATGGTGGAAATTGCTGTAGAACGTGGACTTGACATATAAATTTATTGCATTAGCTTTGGACCGTAGAAGTCTATTTTTCGGGTCGTAACTTCTATATAAATATTCTCATGAAAAAAAAATTTGTATGACAGCAAGATATCTTAGACAGATAGATGAAGCTAAACGGTGGTCAATGGGCAGCCTTGGCTGGCCATAAAGTTGTAACTTGTTTTAAAATAAACCCCAAGATAAACCGAACCGCGTTCAATAGAAGTTTTTAGGATATATTCTACAACAGTTACTGGGTTCATCAGCTTCGTGGGATATACCTAATTACAATATATATATATATATATATATGAATAATCATGAATACATATACATATATATATGCACATATGTACACATGTAAATATGCATATATATATACAAATATATATTTATATGAATTAATATAAAAAAAAGAAACTAAACAACTAATATTTCGAAAAGCAAATATTCTTTTTTTTTATGTTTCACATACCGCATGAGGTTTCATTGGCTGCTGTTTTCTCGAGAACCGATTGATCAGCCAACATTATCCAATTCCGTACCCGTATGCGCGATTCACTTTGCGTAGAATTAATGGAACCAGTAAGAGAGGTAGCGGCAGTGTTACCAGCGACCATTTTGTTATTAGAAGCGTTACTGACATTGAGATCATCTTGAGTAGAGAAAATCGTATCTAAAAATTAAAGAAAAAGAAAAAAACAAGAAGAAAAATGTATTAGTAAAAGAAAAACTAAAAGAATATAAATATTTTTAAATTAAAGGTTTTTTTTGTAGTTAAATTCTCTAAATCGAATTTCTCTAAAAAAAATCGGTGCAAGTAGTTTTTTATTTCTTTTTTTTAGATTTTTTATTTAAATAAAATGTAAAGAAGAAAAAATTGTTATAGAAATATAATTTATTAAATACTCACTTTAAAGAAAATGCTAAAAATTATAAAAGGAAATATAAAAAGCAAAAAAGCTACAAAAATTAAACAAAAAAAATAAATAAATAAATAAATTAAAATAAAAAAAATTGTACAAATAAATTATTATGAAATATTTAAGACGAAAAACTTGAATATAAAGAAATTTTTGAGTTTTTTTTTATAGCTTTATTATACATTATTTAAAAAAATTAAATATTTTTACAATTTTTTTTTTACACATATAAAAAATTACATTTAAAATAATATTTAAAAAATTGTAGTTTACGCATAGAAAAGGAATAAACTTAGATAATAATATGTTTTAATGAGTATTTCTTGTGTTGCAGTAATTTTTTTTTTTTTTTACAATTTTCAAGATAAAAACAATCTATACTTAGATTAAAAAAAAAAAAAAAAGATAATAAACAAGAAAGTATATGTAAATTATTGAGAAAATTACAATTTCTTGTTTAAATAATTTTGTAATTTTTTTTTTTTTTTTTCAATAAGTATATTTTAAACAATAACTTTTAAAAAAGAATAAATTAAAGAATTTATTATTAATCCCAACACCAATCAGAACCAATTTTTATATTTATTTTTAATTACTCTTAATATTTGTATTAAATATATTTTTTTTTTTTTTTTGTTAAGAAATTTCTAGGGAATGGAAAAACCTCACTTTTTTTTTTTGTTTTACTAATAGCCACTAAAAATGTGATTAAATAGTTATTCGGAAAAGTTTTTAATTTCGTGATAAAAGCACGATTTTTAACTTGGAAGAAATTTCTGAATTATTCCAAGTAATAACTAAGTAATTGTTTAAACTTTCAACCGTTAAACAAATTTTTGGAACGCATCTAATAAACGTTTCACTTTGAGATGAATCCTACCTAGAAATCTTCCGGGAATCTTTGCTTTTAATCTCGCCTTAGAAAGCATTTGAAAGTTTTCGTCTTAAGATAAAAATTGTTTGCTTTTAATTCAAAAGGCATTTGAAAGGTAAGTCTTAGTTGGTTATCATCTTAACTCAGCTTTTCTTAGCAACGGGCGTTTTAGTTACATTGGAAAGTTCGCTAATTGGTTATCCGATGAAGTTTACATTTATGCTATGAAGGTTAAGTTTATGCACAATTTAGTCATTTTTGGTGAGTTTGAGAGCCAGTTAAGTCGATCTAACTTCTGAATATTAATTAAAATTATTGAGAACAAATATAGTAGAAATTTTCCGTCATAATGTTTGCGATTTTGTGACTCAAAAACCGCCTTAGAAACTTTCAAGTACTTTACTAACGGTGGATGTGTCAGCCAGCAGATTACCATTTTATAGAAATATATCCGAATATTTTTGAGGGACAGTTTTATTGGATGTGCTCATGGACTCATGATCGTACTTATAGTACAAGGGCGTAGGAAGTTTACGCAGATGTATGCAATACTCAGAAGAACTTCAGAATCATTTTTTGAATCGATTTAAGTTTGTCTGTTCATCTGTCCGTTGTTTTATTTTAGTTTTTAAGCTGCCTGTCACAATTTTTGAGAAATGCTGATGAAGTTTGATACACCGACACGGTGGTTACACGGCGACCACTGTTTGAATCGATTTAGGCTTGTCTGTCCTTATTATTCCACATATTTTGATATATTTTGACGAAATTTTCGGTTACTTCCCACATAACGTCTTATTTTGAAAAACCGTTATATGAATAACTCTAGAGCGTAGAGTATTTTACGGCAGACCGTAGCCCACTGTAATCCTTTTCCTTGTTAATTCTCAAATTCCGTTGCTGTTATTGTAACCGTTTTATAACAATAAATTTGCGGATTCACAAGCACTTAAGAAACAATTGCATAAGCAATTATAAGCAGTAAAATGTGCAACACAAATACATTTACTGTGCATGTGTGTATATATATTAATTAAAATAAATATAACCCCATAGAGGAAAAAGTCCCGTTACGTCAACTAAGAATATTCCTAAATCGCCCGATATGACTTCACGTTATACTAGACGCATATAGTAAGTGATTGCTTTCAAATTTTCCCTTTAACTAGAACTTAGCATAAGACAATGAGTACAAATATATTAAAGAAAGAAACAGTGGCTGTGGCACGTCCCATATGTATATATATAAATTGGAATGTTTCATGTTGTAAAAAAGTATTTAAATTTAAACTCTATGTAAAGTATATTGAAATAAATAAGAAAAATATATATATATATTTTTCAAATAAATATATATATATATATATGGATATATGCGGAATTAACTTAATACTATAAAAAAAAGGAAGTATTTAAAAGAAAAAAACACACACATTTTATAATGTATTTTATAAAAAAAAATAATAATAATAATCATTGGAATATTAATAAACTATTTGTGACGTATATTGTATAGTTTGAGCTTAACAAGTATAATGATCGAAACGAGCATTTTTTTTTTTTCATAATTTATTCTATTGAATGTAGGAGCGTGTCGGGAGGATACGTTGAAGCGCAGCTTCTTTTTCTTTTCTATTTCAATTATTTTTAAATAATATTTTACACACAAACTAAGTACCTGAGGTTTTCTTTTTTTAATTTTAATAACCGTTAATTTTTTTTTTTTCTTTCACTTATTTCCTACATATGTCAAAAATTAAATATATTTAAGAGTAATAAAATTATGGCTTTATAAAGTCAATTTTAGGATTTTTAGTTAAAGACAAAAAATCATTTCCGAAAATCTTAAATTATATCAAATACTAAATTACACCATTTTGTATGTTATGCTGCTTTCAAAGGAAAAATAATGCTAAAGTTAATTTGAAATAGAGCAAAAAATAAAAAAAGGCTTTGTAAGGCTGGCAATAAAACCTTGGATCTTGGATCTGGTATGATATAAATGAGTATAAATGAATATCAGCGCACTGGCCTTATATTGCTTTACTTCTGTATACGGTTAAGTCAGTTAGGTTGTCCAATAATATTTTATTAAGAATTCACTGCGAAATATTTGCATCAATTTTTAGAACGATCGATTTTCTATAAGTTGGGTCTTTTTATGCCCTACAATATATACAAATGTATCTTGAATTTGTGGGGATGTATGCATCACCCACCGATATTACCGATCGATGGAGACGCATTTCCTGAGTCGATGTAAGCTTGTCTGTCCGTCTGTCCGTCAACCTAAAAGTGAAAATTTTTAAGCTAAGGTTTTTTCCCAAGACTGAACGCTATTGGAAATGAATCGGATCAGATCACTTTCGCCTCATTTGAAAAGTGCTTACATAAATAGCTGTGTTAAGTGAAGTAATTTTATGTATTTAATAGTGGACGATATAACAATTTTCCTTGCTTTCCTCTTGCGGTTTTATGACCAATAACTGATAAATTTTTCCCTTACACTACTACTATTTTAGATGACTTCTTTGTATCAATGTGGGTCTTCTTTCTATTGTGTAATCATTTTTTTAAGAATGTCTTTCCTGTCCTTTTGGAATCGTAAGCATTCTAAAGGTGACGATAGACGGACATAAGTATACGAATTTTAGTATACATAACTCAGAAGCTCTTTAATGCGTTTCTCTAAGGAAAACGAAGCAAGTCGTTAGATTCAATAGATTCTTTAGTGGTTCCATGGCCAATAATATCCTCTTAAGTCCTCTTCTTTAGTGGACTTCATCTTTGCTCGACCCGTCTTTTTTCCTGTCGTGCGTGGCATTATATATGAAAACAGGGTTTAAGCTTTAAAGCCGAAAAATCTTCAAATCATTTGATTTGCGAACTTTATCATTTAGAATATCTCGGGATTAGTCGAAGAAAAAATACAATTATAAAACAGATTTTTGAGCATTTTCTAAAAAAGACTTAAGGACATTATAGGTTTTCTTTTTTTTAATATTTGGAAAAAGTTTGACAATTTTTTTTTTTTTTTTTTTGTTTGTTAACATGACCAATCACTTAGGAAATGTCCGCTATTCTATATGATATGGTGTCGGTAAGAAAGAATTGACGAAAGAGATAGAGGGAGGTAATGACGCAGCCTTGTGAGTATCGGAAAAAAAAAAATTGTAAAATATTCATTAATTATCATTTTAAAGATTAATTAATTTAGAAATTTTAATTGAAAATATTTAAAAAAAAAATTTAATTTTTAGAAAACGAAAAAAGTCTGGTCTTCTGTACTATAGAAGTATATCTAGACTAAAATATCGGCTCTAACAGCTAACTTTTTCTTTTAAAGAACTTATCGTATCTTCAAATTGTATTTTTTTAAATTTTGAAAATTAGATTTTCATCACTTTCAAGATATGGTTGTTGTTCTTTTAACGAAACATGGATATGGATGGAAAATACCATTCCTTGTCGCTTCAACTGCAACACAATTAAAAACATGCATATAAGAACGACTAAGGTATGCATAGACTTGATTAAAGCGAAATTTGACCGTCCGTCCATCTGTGTGTTTTTAGAATTAAATCATTAATAAGTCAGGAAAAATTGAAATAGAAAACTTTCACTTAGTACATCGGTGAGATGCTGATTTGCTTCAACTTAGCAGATAGTTGAGGACTACAAGGTTTGAAATTATGAGACTACGGAAATGCTGGACAAAGACACGACAAGTGATCTATGAAATATTATTGCCATTTGCCTGGAAAATATATCGAAATATTTATAGGGACCACGTATAGGATGACTTTAAACATAAACCCATAGAATCTACATGATTTAATAAAAATAAATTTTACGATTATGACAGCGAAAAAAGTAAATGGTGTAAAAAAGTTTTATTCATCCTTATTATAACGCATATGAACACCTTTATGTAGCAAAATCTATATTTTAAATAAAAAAAAAAAAAAAAAAAGAGGTAAAATTGTTAAAAAATAAATTGAATTTCAAAGAAATTTTCAACTTTTGAAGTTTTCCAAAAAGTTTCTAACTTTTTAAGTTAATTTTTTTTTTTGTATATCGGCATAATATTTTTTCTGTGGTTTTGAACTTTACAAGTTTTTGAATTTCAACGAAATCGAAAAATATTTCAGCTTTCTACTATTTTTAATTTTTTCTTTCTAATAGGGAATAATTTTATTATGTTGGCTTTTCAACTTTAAAAGTTTTGTAATTTACTTTGCAAGTTAGTTATGTTTCAAAGAAACGATTAAAACTTTTCAAGT
>CCAG010010069.1:0-12121 GCA_001077435.1 Glossina morsitans morsitans
ATATATATACACATATATATACATGATATATATATATATATATATATATATATATATATATGTATTTATAATAAACTAAGGGTCATGTGTAATAAATAATTATTAAATGGTTTTACAGATTTTTTTTTTTTTTAATAAACAAAATAAAAAAGAAATTGTAAACTAAGCAACATTAAAACAAAATTAAATTAAAAAAAAAATGCATATACTAAAATAAAACAGCTTTGCAAAACCAAGACCCAGAGGAAAAGATTAAAATAACACACGAGCGATTAATATGGAATACAAATGCGTTAACTTTAACGTTATATGAGGAGTTTATTAAATTACATCAAAAATGCTTTACCATTACGAATGAATATGAATAATGAAAGTTACCAAAAATGTATTATAAAAGCAAAAATTCCAAACTCTTTCAAATAATGTTTCCACGTCTTTTTATACTCTGCCCTAACTTTATGGTACAAGGATATATTAAGTTTGCAGGGATACATGCAACACCCATAAGGATACCGAACTATTCAGAATCATTGTCTACTTTCAGTTAAGCATGTCTGTCCATCTGTCCGTTTCATATAATAATAATATTTTTCTTTTTTTGAAAACCTTTGTCTTCAATTTTGTAGAAAAATTTACCAAGCGTTTCGGAAAAACACTTTAAAAACTTTAAACAACTTTCTAGAATGCATTCAAAATATTTTTAAAAAATGGTTATCCAGTCGATCTGCCCAATCGTTGCCCTTTCCTGCACTCAAGATCAGACGAGCTTGTATATTGTCTAAAGTATGTTACTCTCAAAGGGCTAAGCCATAAATTAAAGGCACATTTCGAATCTGGACAATAGCTCAAAGATATTTGGAGACATTATTTACCGTTTCCGGTTCAATATTTTGTTAATCGGTTAATAGGCAAAATATGTACCAGCTACCATTACTAATGATCAAGAAAAAAGCATAAATACACAAGTACAAGCAAAGCTACCAATTTCATGGCCTTCTTCAGGGGCATGGTATACATCATTGCAACAAGTTTACAAGAGAGCTTTAGTAATAAAAATACTAGAGTTTCAGCGTATATGATAGAAAATATAAATTGCATTAGTCAATGGCTGACTAGGAAGCGAATTGTCAAAGAATACGATTTCAATAAGAACAACACAAAGAATATCAATAAGTTATGCTGCGATAGAACACAGGGAAAGATAATGATGATTTAATAAGAAGGAATGAGAAAATCATGATGTTTGATATCATCTGACGTTGAATACGAAAGTTTAGAATTCAGTAAAGGGAATAAAATAATCATAGAAGGCGAATCTCTTCCTCAACAACTCGACATCTGGTCCTGAATATAGTAATCTAGTATTTAAAGATGACAAGTGAAAACATTATTGTAGGCCATCGCCCATCACAAAACACTTGATATGGTTATTTATGTAAAATAAATTGCTATATGGAAAGTGATCGAAAAATGATCCGATCCGATCCGAATGATTTTCAATAGCATTCATCTTTGGACAAAAACCCGTCCCCCTACTAGATTTCGTCAAAAAATCGTAAAAATTACAGCCTGCAGATTGAACATAACAAACAGGGCTGATGGACAAGCAAGTCTAGATAGATTCAAAAAGTGATTGTTGTAAAGATCTCGAAGAAAAACCTCAAACATCTGAAGATCTATTTTTGGCATAAACATTTTCAAAGACCAATCCTTGTATCATTATGATGGCAGTCATTCAGGCCGTCTTTCGGACTCATTTTTACTCATAATCTCAAAAACTGAGCTGGAATTCTGAAATCCAGCTTATAGGCAAATAGATTGAGTTTAGAAAAAAGACCTTGATTAGCCATAAATCACCGCAAAATTTTGTATTGTTTTATGTTTGACCGTTTATTCTACTTATGTTGCAAGAAAACTCGCATAGTCAAATTGTCACAAAAAAGGAGCTCCAAGCTGATGGCAATATCACAATGCCAAAATTCAATCAGCGACAGATATCGGGCTCAAATTTAAAGTGACCCAGTTCCGATTCGAAAGGATTTCGCATGTAATAAAAAAAAATTAAATAGCTTTTCATTATATAAATTTCGATTTTCGGGCGAATATAACGATATATGGAATTTATTTTAAAGAGTTTTTCACTTTGAATATGCGAAATGTGTAATATGTGAATGAAATTTTTGAAATAAATTTTGAAAAAAAATAAACAAACCAATCAATATATCTATATGTATATATATAAACAAAATGTAATTATTTGCAAAATATGTTTAGCGATAATTATTTCTTTTTTTTTTAAGTACTTTCTAATCAATTATGATAAGACGATTTTTCTGTTCTTCTAATTACAAGTACAGCAAAGTAAAATTGCACTTCGTTTTATTCAGGACTTGTCAATTATGCAGAAAAAGACAGACATAGAAAGAGAGAGAGAGAGAGAGAGAGGGGGGGACAGAGCCGCAAGCTCGTCTATGGAAATGTATTTATGTAATTTGGAAGCGTTTCAGAAAAAACGCTTCTCAAACGATGAAGAATAATATGAAGAATATTTTAAAAGCTAAATTGCACACGCACACACGCACAAAACTAAACAATAATATAGATTTTCTTGGAGATGTTATTGAAGGTAAAAAAAAAACAAAAAAAAAAAATCATAATAAAAAAAGGGAAAAAGTCGTAATTAAAAAAAAATTATATATAAAAAATAATATATAATTAAGAAAAAATTACAATTTTATATATAAACTGTTTTAAAGTAGTAATGGCTCCAAAGACATTCCACACACAGCTCGATGATAAGAGGAGACCATGACTTCTAACTCTCAAATCCATAAGGAAACGTTATCCGAAAGCAGTCAGCCATAAGTCCTTTGGCGAACCTAGAAAAAAGAGAAATATGTTAGTAAAAGAAGTTTTAAAGAAAAAAAAAATTTTGCATTTTATTTTTAAACACTGAAAAAAAGACAACAAACAAACAAAAGGTAAGAAAAATGAGACATTTTGATAATCAGGAGCCTTTGCAGTCACCTGCAAAAAAGAATGAAATTAAAAATAAACGTATTAGTAAAAAACATTTTTTAATGTTTTTATTTTTCAAATCCATTTGCAAACAACAACAACAAAAAAACACTTTTATAATCAACAGATATATTTTCATTTAAATTTTTATTAAATTTTATATAGAATTATCATCATTTTCCTACAGCTCTACATGTAATTAATATTTATATTAATAAGTATGATAGTGTGTGTAATGGTGTTGGTGTTGGTGTTGGTGGAATTTTAAATGTGTGGATATATTTTATAAATGAATTTTACATGTACATTATATTGGATAACAAAAAAAAAAAAAAATATTTAACCACGGTTTTAATAAAAAATTTGATAGAGCATAAAATATTACAACTATTCACAAAAGATAAGATGTCCATTACATAAAGTATTTATGTATGTATGTAAATAAATTTTATTATTATTATTTTTTTTTTTGCAATACACATTTACACTTACTGGGATGAGATGAGTCCGGGTAAAGAATTTGTGCTCTTTTCAAACTATGTCAGAATATAATCAATGACTATTTTCTCTATTGCTGTTTGAAATTATGAAATTTTATTAATATTTTTTTTTGTTTTTAATAAAAAAGAGTTTTTTTTTTCTGAAAACTTATTATTTTTGCTTATATAAAAATATTTTATTTATCAAACTTTTAAAAGCAAACAACAAAAAAATTTTTTTCTTTCTCTTTTGAAAATCATGTTAGTTTTTTTGTTTTAATGAAGCTTTAATAATAATAAAAAAAAAAAAAATTATCTATATATATATATATATACTATAATTATAGATATTGGTTTGTTCCATTTCGTTCCTATATTTAGTTAAACTTATCGATTTTATAAAATTTTATTAGAAATGAAGAAAAAACATCTTTAAAAGCTTAAAATACATTGCGAAGTTAAACTATTTTTCATTTACTTAATTTATATTTTTTTTTCAACTTTTTTTTTCTTTTTTTCTCAAACTAACTTCTTTGTCTATCTTACGAAAATTTATTCTAGTTTATTCTACATCATATTACAGTTAATTATTATGTTTTTTTTTATAACAAAATAAAAATTAAACAAAAATTAAATTCGATTTGAACCGAAATTTTCTACACTTTCCCTTAGCCTATTATGTTGTCAATAAAGTGTGATTTCAAAGTCCTCAACATATTTGCGGGTCAATAATAAACGTATATACATATTTCTGTAATGTATATATAGATAGGAGCAGTCCCCCAAACCTTTACGCTAGATATAGCGGAGTGTAGAGAGGCCCAGCCCATTTGATAAGTAAATTTCGTCTATCCTCGGCGCTTGTATTTCTTGAGTGTAACCTTCTTCGGAGTGTTCCTTGTGTAAAAAGTGTGAAATCAATCAATTATTACGGAAGTAGTTAGCTTTGCAGTGACACTTGCGTTTATTCGTTAGAATCTCCAATCATCTGACGCAACGACTTGGAAAATTTTTATTTTAGACACCATTTTATTTTATATTGGTTTTTTCTTTTGTTATTTATAACATTTTGTGAAATAAAAGTAAAGATCAGCTTGGGGCCTGACTACTGATAAAAATTTTTCTAAGGTGATATTCCTAAAACTTAAGTCGAAGCAAAATACTACATACGTCACAAAAGTCATAAAAGAATACAATATGCATTCTTGTGATTTTTTTTTCGATTTTGCATCAGTTTTGAGTTTCGCAAGGAATACAGTCCGATAGCAGGGTTGTTAAAAACCTTGCTCAAAAGGCGACTATATGCATTATTGCCCGTCGTAAATATTGAAATAAAATCCTGAAATTTGTTATTTTCGATCAAGTATAAGAATACATACAGTTTGTTTGACAAATCACCCTTATATTATAGCAGATAATTAGCAGTAACATGCCACCTACAGCGGATATTGATTGATAACTTGATAAATTCTTTGTGATTACCTAAATGACTCAGAGTCTTTATTAAATCAATAGCTTTTAAGCCATTTATGAAAGATTGGTTAAATCTTACTTCTGTTATTTATTTTTAGAACATAAATTCCATGGCTTGATAAAAATTTACGTAAACTACGAACATCGTCTGATATTGCCTTTTGTAAAGATATGCGGTGCAGATATTACACTTAATATAAGTATCAAGCAATGAGGATCAATTTCTCTCAACATTTTCTTTTTGGGACATTTTCTTTTGGTTAAGTCCCATTTTTAACCAAGCGATACTAGAAATTGGTTTGAGCCTTTTTTGTAAGACTAAGTATTTTTTTGAACTTAACGAGACCAATGAACGGAAAACCCTCTCCGAAGAACTTTCTGCAATCAATCTGAGATCGATATGTGCACGAATTTAATATTTTATTGTAAAAAGAAGGCTATTTCTTTCTTAATTCAATACGACTATTTACGTACGTTAGAAATCGTATTGAGTTCTTGGAAATTAAACGAAAATTGTCCCAAAAAAAAGAACAATTAAAAGCACTGCAGTAGGACAGGACTCCACACCAGTTTGCTTAAAACCGTTATTCATATAACCATTTTTCTAAGTGGGGCTTAATATTGGAAGTTGCGGGAAGAGCAGTCCCATCCGAGCCATTGTTAATAGCATTCTTCTTTGGTCCAAAGCATGTCAAAGTTGCAAATTTCATTAATATGCCTTAAAAATCTGCGGCCTTTAAGGTGCACATAAGAAAACAAGACAGACAGACAAGCTTAAACTGATTCAGAAAGTGATTCCGAATCGATCAGTATAATAAAAGACGGGTCAATCTCAACTCATTCTGGATCGAGAATTGTGATCTAGTGGTTGAATAAAAGAAAATAAGACGGACAGACAGACGGATTAGCTTAGAGTCGCTGGGTGTAATAAAAGAGTCGCTAGGTGTAATAAAAGATATCGTCACAAGTGCTATAAGACATAAAAGGGGGGACTATTCACCACAGTTCTACGTTTCAAATCCCTTTACCCATCGCACATATTTTACAGTGAGCGTATCGAAATTGATAACATTTTCGAAACCTCGTTTTTTTTTTGTATTAGGACGAGCTTTACGCTTCTAATATTTACGAGAAAATGAAAACTCGATGAACAGAGAGACATGGTTAAGAGGGAATTTCGCATTGATGGCGAGCAGCGCAAACTAAGAGATGATTGTCTTGTGTGTGTCAAGATGTTTGCTGAAAAATTCTATTTTTTCTTTTTTGTAACTCGCACTAAAAGTAAATTTTAAGTAATTTTCAAAATCACTTAAATGTATTGCAGTTTAAGGGAAACGGAAATGAAGGGAATTACGTTTTCATAATTAAGGAAATATTTTTTTTTTCTTTTTTTTCCTAAGTCTAAATTTGCACATCAATATATATAATTTTTTTTGTTTTTTTACTATTTATATAATATATGAATTTTTACTTTTTTATATTCAAAATTTACATTTTTCATAAAAAAAGAATTTATCATAAAATGATGTAAACATTATAAAAATAAACAACAGCTTCATTAAGATTTTTAATAAAAAAATAAAAATAAAAGGAAACTAAGCAAAACTAAAAAAACTTAATGTAAAAAAAAAAAATACCGTAAAAAAAAACAAAAATAATAACTAAAAAAAGAATGTCTCCCGATCTATTTAAAAGAACAAAAAAAATGTGTTAACAAATCCTAAAAAAAAAAAAAAAAAAATGAAATATTACTTCATTTTTTCTTTCAACAATTTTTTCTTAAAAAATTCTCTTATCTTCTTCTCCTTGGAATTCTCTAAATCTTAAATGTCTAAAAAAAAAAACAGAAAAAAATTGAAAAACTTTTCTTTCTTTTCTACTCACTTAAACGAAATTCAGAATTTCTGCTAAAGTTCGGGGAGAACATCGGAGCTCGTCAACTTACACTTTTCGCCCTCGTTTACTTTCTAGCTGGGGTTTCTCGGGATGATGTTTACGCACATGTACACCTAGATTGCCGCGTTGCTTGGCTTTGTACGAGCAGTACGGGCACGGATGACATGGTTCCTTACCGCCGCATTCCACATTCTCGTGACGTCTTAATGTTGATTTCCATCGATATTTCTTACCGCAATGACGGCATACATACTTTGCTTCATCGCCCCGATCCTCGCTCGCTCCCAACGATGAATCGCTTAATGACAATTCATAGGTAGTTGCAGTTGTTTGGCCGCCATCGCCCAATTGAGATGATTCCTGTTTAAGAGGTCGAGCTGTTAATATTGTATAACTTTTCGTTATAGTCGGTTGTTCGTGTACCGTTATACTTTCGGGTATTATCGTCTCAACATCGTCGTGTTCATGCAGCTGCAACTGCTGATGATGGACCACATGCGTTTGGGATACTTGTTGTTGCTGCTGCTGCTGCTGCTGCTGCTGTTGTTGCTGCTGCTGTTGTTGCTGCTGGATTACATGATGTGTGGTAACTGGCGAGGTTTGCAAATGATGAACTTGCGTTTGTAACGCTTGCGTCTGCAATGTCTGATGTGTTGCGTCTTGTTCGATAATTTGCGTTGTGGTTGTGCCGGATGTCGAGCCAACAGAACCGCTCGCTTGCATATGTTCGGTGATTTCTGTCGGTGCAAATCCGATACCGATTTTCGTGCCATCCGGTAACTCAATATCATCGATCTCCGCATACTTTACCAAATCGCTGATTATCGCTGCAGATGTTTGCGGATTATTTAAATCAATTTCGCTAATTTCGTACTTTGTAGTCTCTGTCAGGTCATGCATTTGCGGATCTTGCGTTTGTACAATTTGTACATTGCCAGCAGGTGTAATGATTTTACCGCGTGAATATTTGATGCGAGAACCAATAGGCTTTTGTTCGGTTATTTGCACGCTACGTAAACCCATCAAATTGATGGTCTGAGCATGCGGTGGCGCAGTCGTTATAATACTTTGTACTTGGGGATGGTGTTGTAATTGATGCTGGGATTGATGCTGATGCTGTGCTGTCTGTTGTTGATGTTGAGGTTGTACTATAATTTCTTGCTGATGTATTTGCTGTTGCTGTTGTTGTTGTTGATGATGATGAATCTGGTGTGTGTGAATTTGTTCCGCTTGCTGCTGTTGATGGTGATGATGATGATGCTGCTGCTGCTGCTGTTGTTGTTGTTGCTGTGGCTGATGGTGTTGCGATTGTGCAACTTGATGTATTTCCTGCGCTTGAATAATCGTCGTATGAGGATGATGGGTGGCGATTGTTGTTGTGGCCGGTATTATTTTCTTCAAATTTATTAACTCTATAAAGTGCAATATTCGGATAAAAAAAAGATGCGAGAGATATGGAAAAGGTAAACAAAATTATTTCAAAAATAGAATAAATACTAGAAACTATATAATCTTAATAAATACATTTATATATATATATATATAAATACATTTATATATATATATATATATATATGAGGTTGATATTTTGTCATTTCTTGCCTAATTGCACCGAAATGTTCGGTTTTTCCAGGTTAGGGGAAAAAATATTTGCTAAGAGGAAAAGTTTTTCGGGAGCAAATCGAGAAGCAATTCAGATCAGATTAAAAAGTTGATCTGTGTCTTGCAATCTCAAGCATTTAATGCTAAGCGAGAGAGAGAGAGACAGTTTTTCCTATTTCTCAGTTTTTTTTCTCTTTTCGGCTACGCGAGAAACGAGCAGTATACGGACGCATGTAGTTGCCTTAAAATCTTACATAAAACGAAAATATATTAGGTTGTCCGGAAAATAATCTCGTTTTTTTTTTCTTTCTACTTAAGGACTTAATTGTATTTTTTTGCAGCCAACTTCACACTTAAGGCACATATTCATTATATATCTTATTTTATTACAAGTGACCTTGGTTGTAAAACTTAAACGTTTTTTGAGCTGTGTAATAGAATGTTGTGTGTGCGAGGAATTAAGGACGCATATTACACAGAAGTGGAAAAAATTTGACATATATATCGAGAATTAAGTAAGATAGTGTAGCGAAAAATTATTTCTCTCTTATCGCGGATTTTTTGAGCATCGAAAAGAGATTAAGGGAACTATTATGATAGCTCTCCCTAAATGAATTATTGCTGTCAATGCTCTTCACATATTAAGGTTTCTGTGGGCAAAAACTTATTTTCTTTTCATAAGCTTTTTTCAACCCGTGATGCAAGTATCTTCTCCTTTTTTTTTTTGAAAATGCTACACTTTGGAAAGTAAATTAAAAGTATTTCAAAAGTCACTTGTCATGTGTGCCGCACAACTTGTGGCACGAGTGTATTCATTTTTTGTGTATCTATACAACACCCGCAAAAACTTGAGATAGACTCAGTCGATTCAAAGTGTGATTTTAGTAAAAAGTGTCTGTCCGTCTATCCATCTGGTGTACTTGCGTCTAATCTATAGTTCGCAATTTTTACGATATTTTGATGAAATTTGCTTCGCTGATATGTTTTAGTTCAAGGACGCACGCTACTGAAAATTTGTTTGGAGCCACTACACATTTACTTCAATCGCTTCTAACATAAAGTTTTTTTTAAAAAGTCGTTCTATATCAAATGGTGTATTCTTTATTATTATTATTTTTTTTTTGTTATTTGTACATCGCTTACCACATTCCGACGAGGGTAGTTTGATGGCCTGACTGGTTGTTAAAGTGGTAAAAGTAGGCTTAACATCAGGTATCTCTTGAACTTCGGTGATCTGTGGTTGAGCATGCACCTGGTCACTAGTTGCAGCGACTACAGCTGCCGCAGTTACTTGATCATCATCTTGTGAAGGGATTTTTGCTGTGGTAATATTACCCAATTTCTTGACATGCAACACAAAACCGTCTTTATTCTGAGTGATAACGATGTCATTGCTCTCCAATAAGCAGTCATCCAATTCAAACTCTTCAGGTGTAATATCAGTTTGTTCGGACTTATCGTGTTTAACTGAGTGGATTCGGGGATAAAATGGGATAATTGAAAAATAATAAAGCAAAAATTATATTAATTTATATCAAAAAAAAAAAATTAAATACGAAGATATCTCTATTTCGAGTTTAGTTTTTTTAAAGAAGAGAAATTTTAGTTGTTTTTTTTTATGGGTAAAAAAATTATTATATGTAATTAGTAAAATTTTTCCCCTTTTCACACAAAATTTATGTTTATATACATGTAAAAATATAAAAATATATTTTGAGAACCTTATAAACAACAATAAACAACAACCATATAGCTTAACCCAAAAGAAAGTTTTTTTTTTTGATTAAACTTTCGAAAAATATTTATATAAAAAATTAATACTTATTAAAATGTCAAATGTGCGCTGCGTTTTGTTTTTTTTTTTTTTTGCTTTTGTTTTGGGAAATAATTACACATAAAAAGTTTATCTGTTTGTTTATTATGAAAATTTATTTTTTAACATTTTTTTTTTTTTTATTTTTATGTATAATAATATTTTTTTCTTTTGTTTTTTTTTTGATAAATTTTGAATTTTTTTACTAATGATTACCTACCTGGGTGTATTTGATGATTTTTCGCTTAATATTTTTTAATTGCTTTCTTAACAAATGCTTTTAAATGGAACTTAGTTTAAAATAAAAAAAAAAAGAAGCGATGACACCAAAGGCAGGCTTAGTACTAATTTAACAAGCTGAGATCAATATTTAATAAACATAAAATATATTTATAAAATACTACCTGAAACCTAAAAAAAAAAGGATATGTCTTGCGTTTTTATAAAGAGTAAATACGTTTTTATAAATCATAGCTGGAAAGGCTTGTGATAAAATTCAGCGATAATCTAGGCTAATAATATAACGGTTAATAAGGGCCCTTTTTTTCTTTGTCTATTTCCTTCCTTGCCTTTTTAACGATTGCTGCCACTAGTTCTTTCGCTTTCCACGCTCCCTGCCACATCACAACCTCCCATATTCATATACTTTTTTTCTCTTCGTCTCTCTTCCTCTCTTTCATTGTTCTCTTTCTTATTCAATCCATGCCTCTTTCTCTTCCTTTTCCTTTCTGCCTCTTTCTACCTGTCTTTCTGCCTTTATACTTTTCTTCCCCTTTCCTTTCCTCTGTTTCTTTCTTTTTGTGCTCTAGCTATTCTTCTTTACATTAATTTGTTGTACTTCTTCATCTTTACTCGTCTATGTTTCTTTCCCCACTTCTGTCAAATATACAAGATCTGCTATGATTCTTCAAACAATTTATCGCTTTTTACCGATTTTCAATATTTTGTGCTCTCCTCTCAATCTGCTTCTTTTCCTGTCTTTTTCATTTTATTTCTCCTTATTATTACTTTCGATTTCACATTTTCTCCGCTTTAGCTGCTTCTTTCTTATGACATTTTTCACGTGAACTGAAATGTTCGGGATGTTGAGTTTTAATGTGTAAATTTAAACTGTATTTGTAACGCGTCAAGTAGCCGCAATACTGACATTTTTCTGATGGCAATTTGCCGCATTCGAAGCGTAGATGTCGCGAAAGATTTTTTTTATACGTATAAATTTTCTCACAGCGTGGACAGACATGCGGTAAATTATTCAAATCACCCGGGGATTTATGCAATGTTTGTGAAAATAGGCCGCCAACAATGAGGCTGTTGCCACCGCCCTCCGTCGAACTTGGGGAATTTTGTTCGCTATGTTGCCTTAAGCGACGTTGCTTTTGTTTAATCTCCTCCAATGCAATGTTGTTCAATGACGTCACTGATTTCACAGATATAGTCCAGTAATTATCTAAATACATATATATATATACATATAGATATATATATATGTGTGTGTGTTTTTTTACCGAAAAAGATAAAAGAGAAGAAAAGAAAAGATAAAGAAATAGGTTAATAAAATTTTATCAAAAATTCCTTCTTTCTTTTTTTAGATAAAAAGGGCTACTACTATATTTAAAAAAACAAGAGACCAAAAAACTGATTATTAAATAAATTAAGATTTTCTTTTAAATTTTTTAGCCAAACCAACGGTATAATGTAAAATAGTTAAAATAGAAAATACTTGAGATGATTTTTATTATTGTACTCGGAGAAGAGAAATTTCAATACAAACTTCAAACACCATCGAAATATTCAACATATATTTTTATGATTTTCAATTTTTTTTTTTTTTTTTTTTTTT
>CCAG010010074.1:0-14045 GCA_001077435.1 Glossina morsitans morsitans
TAAAACGTTTCCGCCAACAGTGCTTATCGAGAAAATGTATATATTGAATAGGTTGTGTGTGTGTGTTTGTGTGTGTGTGGGTATGTATGTGTATGTGTATGCATGCGTGTGTATAGTGCGCCTGGTTGTGCATGCTAGCATGTGTTTGAATGCCTTCGTTCTGTGATTGTTGCTGTGGTTGTGCTGTTTTTCTGTAATTGTGTTTTTTTTTCTCATGCTTTGTTGAATATTTTATTTTTTGTTTCTTTTTTTGCGTTTTTTGTTGTTTTTAGCGTATTCGTAACCAAGTTTGCGTTTTTCAATATTACTCTCGTTTTACTTGGTGAGTAGGTTTTTTGTTGTTGCTTCTGTTGCTGTTGTTGCACAGAAAAACAGCTGAAAAAAGCACGTGTCACCTAATGCGTTAGTTGTTGTTCTTTTTGTTGCTGTTATTGTTTTTGTTACTAATACGTTACAGCTAACGGCATTTTCCTTTCATACATACAACACATATAGATTTTCCTTCATTTTTTGGCTCTGGTTGTTGGCCTCAATGTATATATGTATAAGCAACGTCTAGAAGAACTATAATAAAATCCATATCTACATGTATGACTAAAATATATATATGTCTAAACATATGAATATATAAGTGTGTTTGTTTGTCTATGAACGTATTTTGGCAGACACAATTAATTGGGAAAATCCCCTCGCAATGACTTGTAGATATACATATATATGCATATACATATACATATATTTTCAACGTCATTGCCATTAAATACTTGCAGTGACTTTATTGATTAGCTTTTGTTTTTTATGTCTTTTTTTACTAAACATTTTAATAAAATGATAAAATTAATAAATAATGTAACAATAGTTTATCTGTAATAATTTAATCAAAATTTGTAATCCACAAATATTTTTTGCCGTCATTGCAGAAAGAACGATTTCACGTATTTTCATTAAAAGCGCTGTCTTTTTTTCTTTATTTTTTATTTTTTTAATTCATTTAATCCAGCTCTGCATATTAACGCTATTACTAAATATATTTCGCTTTTCTCCTTCCGTTTTCAAAGAATTTATGCTTCTCTTTGCGATTTCGCATTTCTTTTAATATATTAATTAAATACGTCTTCTTGCATTTGTGACGGCGCTCTTAAGTTTGCTCTTTCAATCCAACATGCTTTACATGCTCGTACCAACATGTTGGATTTAAAGCTGGTTATGGTTATGAAGTTATGAATTTATTCTCGATTACTCAGTCAATTCAAAATAAGAGTAATTGATATTTCATTTAGTAATTGTGTTGGTGAGTGCGCTTAGCAATGGTTTGTATTGTTTATATATATATAGATATATGTAAGTGTATAGATTTATAAATGTATGTGAACGGATACGTATATCAGTTAGAGGTTATTTTAACCGGAACCGGAAATTCAAGTGTGAGCGTTGTTTGCGCTAAAACGGAATTAACTTAAGAAAAATTTCTCTGGTTGTATTTCGATTTCAGTTACACAACATTGCTTACACTTTCGTTCCCAATTTAGTATACAGCCTAAAGCATTTATTTATTATTTATGCAAGTAATGAAAAACAAAAATAAAAAAAAAATGTAATAATTTTACTCTCTTTTTTAATTAATTATTTTGACAACAAATCAAAAAATTAAATTAGTTTGTCTACAAACTTTTGCTCCCTATGGGGGCTCAATTTTGTACAATCCTTTTATAATTTATTTAATTCCGTATATGTCTGCCCATTTGAAGGATACATTTTGCAAACACCCTAAAGCTATTTATTGTAAAGGTTACTTAAGCAATCGCTTAAATGCTTGATTTGAAGAAAAACGACGCAAGATGGCCAAGAAATACTTTAATATATTTGGCGATTATTATAAGAACTTCAAAGAAGTTTCACTTGAAATATTGCATTAAGAACGCGATTAATAGCGTTAGGGCTTTGAAAAAGTGCAGACCTTTAACTGCACTATTAATTGCACTATTTCATAAGGGCAAAGTCGAAAACATATGGAAGATGATGCGCAATATATGAGCCACCAACAGGCTGATAAACGGACAGACAAACAGCCTTACTGAAAATCGTTTTGTAAAATAATCCTGAATTTATTTGTGTAATACAAGGTGCACCCATCTTACATATCTTTCTGCTTGTCGCTTACTTTCGTATTAAGTGTGAAGATACCCTTACCACATGTGTAAAGTGTAAGGTCTAATAGGGTTCGAATCTACAGCATTTTTCACTGTAATTAATCTTTAAGAGACCCCTTTGAATATTTAATAGAAAAGTTAATTTAATCGCCAGCTCCCATGTGCACAATGAACGCATATACGTTAGGCTTTTGACATGCTATCTATCCAGGATTTGCATTAACAATAATTAATATTACTTCTTTTTTTTTTGATGACATGACAGTAAAAATTTCACAAAATAACGGTAATATCTGACATTTTTGCTTTAATAAAGCAAATAAAAAACGCACTCAGTTATTGCTTACAAGCGCTGTATAAGAGTTTCTTAAATAAAAATTCCAAGAAATATAATTAAAAAGAAAAAAATGCGCATTAATAATAACAGCCAAAGCACAAGTAAACAAAATCGACCGCAAATCCACAACAGTAAGTATTCGTATACGTATATATCTTTATATACGTGTATATGAAATTTATTACAGGATAAAGAAGAATACGATACTTAGACCGAAAAGAATAAGAAAACAAGAATGAATAAATAAATAACAAAAAAAAAAAGGGATGCTTGAGCTCTGTATGCAGCAATTTTGGTGAATCACCTTCACATAATTTGCAACAACTACAAATCAACACTTAAGAAAAGGTTAATAGCAAGATGAAAATCACCATCAATATACGAACGCACAGAGAGTGTAAAAATCATTTATATGTCCAGTTGAACTTAAGTAGGTATTAATTCCTCCCAAGCGGTTGCACACTCATTAAACGAAGAGCGTAAAAAGATTTTTTTTCCTCATGACTTGCGTTTTTCAAAACCATGCAGACACACACACACACACACACATACATACATATATGCACACACACACACACACACACACACAAACAACAACTGCTTGCATTAGTGTGAGTAGTATGAAGTATACCAAGTTTGTTAATATACTTGTGACGTGCTGCAAACATTGCACAGAGGAATTATAAAAGAATGAGAAAAGCAATATATCAAAAGTAGCGATTTAGAAAATCATATATTCTACTAAAGGGAAAGTGTGATTACTTTCGAAAAGAACTTCACTGGATTAAAACAAGTGAAAACATTATAGTCGGGCTAGGTCAACTATTAAATATCCTACACCGAATTTTCTAACACAATTTTTATTTTTGCCACCGAACACAAAAATTGTATCGTGGTTTTCTATGAACTTGGCACTATGGATAGGTATATTAAAAACTAGACACCCTTTGCAAATAAACGCTCACTTTCATAGTTCACATAGGCAAATGTGGTCCCAATTTAATAGAGTTATATTTTTTTACGATGAAGCATTGTAAATAACACATTTTTGTAATATGAACTTCAGTTTTTGTTATATGAGAGGGAGTTCAAAAATTGCCATAATCGGTCCAATTTAGAATGACGAAATATTGTTACTTAGCCAGTTTCGTCAAAAAATTTTCGAAATTGCAATTTTTTCCGCACGGCGCATTTCAAAATAGGGTATTGAATGGAGAGTGCTCGAAAAAGTGGTCTGATCCGAAACATTTCCAATAGTCTTTGTCCTTCGACCAAAACAGATCAAAAATTAGGATCTGTAGCTTGAACACAAATGTGCATAGACAGACATCGGACGAACAGGTTTAGATCCATTTAGAAAATGACTCTGATCGTTATAATAAAAGATGGGTCTACCTTGCGTGTTACATATGTCCGCACAAACTTAATATACCTTGTACCATAAATGGTGCAGGCAATAATGAATAGAAAGACGTAAAAAGCAATTCGTAGCGTGATAGAAAGAGCAGGGGATAACGAGAAGCAAAGTAAATGAAATCATTTCCTTGGTTATATAAACAAATAAACGAACGAAAAGTTTATTTAATTTTTTTAATGTTTACCTTATGATCGATACTTCCTTTCGACGAACCCAAGTTAACAACAGAAATGTCAAATTTCGGTCTACTGTTCTTACGCTGATCATATATTTAACAGCAGTAGTCACCTCGGAAAACCCTAGATCTGCGTTTCCTTCAAACACCAACTGAAATTAAGAAATATGATGATTTCTGACTTCGAAGAAGATTTAGGAAAGTAAAGATACTCTTGCCGTGAAAGGCAAAGACAAGGGAGATCTCCCGCCTGTTAGCGAATCTGTCTAATGTCCGGTCTTTAATCATAACTAATAAAGAAGTGTATACCTGTACCTATATATACATATACCTATGTATATACATATATATACACATTTCCATATACTACCGTGCCAAAAAATGATGAGCAATTTAATTGTTTCTTTTTCAAACACATTATGCCTTCATTTTGCGAATTGATTTACGCAAACCACGCGTACCTGTCAAATAACATTCCCTGTTGACAGTTTGGACCGACGGAAAGAGTTCATAGTGCGCAACACAGCGTCTTAATATCATCTTGATTGTGGAGTGACTTTGGAGGGGTTTTTAGTCTTCGCGCAGTTGATCGGTTGTTTTCGGATCGTACACGTCGAAGTTTCATGACCGATTGTTAGTCGGAAACCAGCTTCTCATAGACATTGTTTAAATCGGAAAACGTACTTTTTGCGTCGTACAAAACAAACCGCATCTGAAACACTGTTTACGTTTATGCTACGAAATTTGACATGAATGTCTCAGAAAATCAATTTTTTTATTATTATTAACCTTAATATTCTTTTCTGCTAAAGAGCATTCGTAAGACATGAAGATGCAAAAGTCTCCATTTCTTTTTCCTATCATTTCTTTCTCACTTCTTCTCTTTATGTTCAAAACACACAGTTAGACTTTGAACCAACGGAGAACTTCCGAGTGTCTATCGGGCAGGCAGACTTAAAAGTTGATCATGTTTACAAATCTAATCAGACTCGCTGATTAGGTAAATACAGCCTCATTACCCCTTATATCCCTTATCTATTAACTTAAGAGGCATGCTAAGCCTCCGTATTCCTTCTTTCCGTTAACTCCAAAACATTTCGTTACTCTAAAAAAGAAGTAAGTGTCTTGAAATTCAAATAATTGTCCCTCTATTCTTCTTCTTCCTTTTTCCCTTTTCTTCTTGCATTGGTATTGAATTCAAGAAATTTTTAGCTTTAGACACAATGGAGTTTAAAAAAAAAATTTTTTTTTTTCGTTCCTAGAAATGTTATTTATGTTGTGAACAATCACTGAACTCTTTTATAGTTATTATGTACAATGAAAAATCGAAGAATGTTATCTAGACATACCTTAGCATTCTCCAAACCAAGGAAGTTTTTCCTTTCCCTCTCTTCGCTTGTCATTACATTAAAAACATATCAGCTAAAATTTAAACCTGTACTCCGAACTGACTTTAAAGGATTTAGAAGCCATTTTAAATCTCATCTCCTTGCTCTTTAACTTTTTCTAGCCATTGCAGAATTGTCAGGTAAGCTGTAAACCGTCAATGAATTTCCGTTAAATAGCTATCTAAAAGAAGAAGAATAAGAAGAAGAAAGAACCTGAATATTGAAAGCCTAAGAATCCATATCAGAATGCATCTACTTTTTGTCCCTAATCGTATGAATCTTTTAGTCTCTTCTTCGTATTGGTAGTGCGTAGGGAAGTTTCATTTCAAAACATCAAACTGCCTAAATATATCTGTTCGAAAATTCGCCTCAAACTTCGTCTTAACATGCTTTTTAATTTTTCTTCTTAAGGAACTCTTGCTATTCCTAAGACTATTTATTATGTTACATGCAC
Source organism: Glossina morsitans morsitans (assembly GCA_001077435.1). Lineage (NCBI taxonomy): Eukaryota > Metazoa > Arthropoda > Insecta > Diptera > Glossinidae > Glossina > Glossina morsitans. The sequence continues at coordinate 5,922 of CCAG010010074.1, forward strand.
CGCTAACCGTTGATAATAAATCGTCAAAGTATTCGTATAAGAAAACATTGATTTTTAGCAATTTTTATCATAGGAATGTGAAACCAAGTGAGAATCGAACGATAATCAGCGATAGAGCGCAAGAAGAAAGAGAAGTTGAAAAAAATTAAGAGATTTCTTTATATCATGAAAGAATAAATGCAAGTGAATCTTGTTGTACTATTGTGCATATATATATGTATATATGTCTTGACTCATACGTTTGCAAACTTTATTTTTCTTGCAATTAATAATAATAAAATGCGTCATTTGTTAGTTAAGCACTGAAAATTAAGAAAATAAAATTCCTGCATTACAAAGATAATAATAACGCGAATGTATCATCAACTTTTAACCTTTTTACATATATTAACAAGAAAAAAGCAAAAAAAACAAAAAAAAGGCAGCACTTACTGTATATACATAATACGTATCAAAAGCTTTTTTCCCCAACAAATCTGCCTATGAATCAAGATTTTATTATTATTACTCAATCTTTACCACAGTGACTTACTTCTTTCTTCGCTTCGTAAAAGACCAAAAAGAATAAAAAAAAAAAAAATTATATAAATAAATAAAATAAAAGCCAACCAATCTGGACTCTTTGCGGGTAGGCTTGTATTTCTCTCTTTTCATGTTAAGCTCTCGGTTTCTCTTACTGCACTACTTGCTGTTGCTGTTAGTTGATGCGTGCATAAGTTTCATACTGGACGTCCTTAATGCATAAGATAGTCTTTATTGTATTAACACTTAATGTAAAGTACTACTATAGTGAATTTTGTCGTTAAACAACGACCGATTTTAAATTCATTTTAGTCCATTTGACTTTTTGTGATTATTTTTCATTTGTTTAACACGAAAACAAAAGCTACGTGCAAATACATATGTATAGTATGTGCATACATATATTTATATACATAAAGCGTATACAGGTCTTTAGCGCACAGATTTTTTATCTTTACCTGGATTTTTTTGTGTAATTGTTTGCCATTAATTACAACAACGACAACAATAACGAAGCAATCGTAAGTAAAGCAAGAACCATAAAATCATCTTAACAGCAAAAAAATACCAAAAAATGAAATAAAAGAACAAGAAATCAAAAAAAAAAAAAAAAAAAAAAAAAAAGACAATGATTTTAATTCTTATGATCTCTCTTATACTGAATATTCGATACAGTCATGCTTGCTTTTATTGTTGTTGCTGCTGCTGTTGTTGTTGTTGTTATTGTTTTTCTGGTTAATTTTTATATTTATAAATCCTTTAGCACTATAAGTTCATTCGCATGTATGTACATATGCAGATATATATATATATATATATATATATATATATATTATATATATATGTATATTATTCTTACTTGTATGCATGGAACACTTATTGCAATGACACACCTTTACTTAACTCTTTTTTTTAGTTTATTTTTCCTTCCTTTTTTTTTTTTTTTTTTTTTTTAATTTAAATATAGTGACTGAGTGAGTATATGCTTTTAACCTTACTTTGCTTTATTCCTTCTTGTTGGCTTTTATTGTTGTTGTTATTAATGGTTAATGGCCTCTGATTACTGATGGTTTGGTTTGGCTTGTTAGTGGTGTACTCGTTTATTTAATATCATTATTGTTGTTGTTATTGCTATATTGTTGTAGTTGGTGTTGTGTCACCTTAAGTGACTTCAATTCATCGTAGTGTCGCCAAAATGGATTTATACGCCCTGGTCTTTGTTTTATGCATATATATATATATACATACATATGTATATATTTAGTGTATTTGCGTGATAATCCTGTGGTGTTGTCCATCCTCTTGTAAATTCTTTACTCTCTGTACTCAGCATATCATTTCATAGCCTTCATATATCCAATTCAATTGAATGCACACACATTCCACACATATTCTCCTTATTGCCCCCTTTTCGCCGCTTCAACTCTTTGTCCATAATGTGCTTTTTACCGTCAATGTAAAACTACACCTTAACAAGTTGCAGATTTATTTTTGCTTTTAAAAACTTAATGATTTCTTACTTCGCCACAGAAGAAAAATTGAAAAAAATAAAAATATGTATGATGGTAACAAATTACTGTGGCATGCAGGTATACGTAAACAGATATGTACGATCAGCTTAACGCACATTTAACATAAAAATTCAAATGAACTTGAAGTGAATACAATGAATTTTGCGCACAATTTTACATACTATATAATACTCTCATAAGAGGATATTGTTTGTCCTTTCTCTCACTCACACTGCCATAAAACGATTTTTATTTACCAAATTCATACAAAATTATATTAATTTTATTATTCCATTTCTGAATTATATGTTCCGTGTACTAATAACCCAAGTTATGCATTGTATGTGTTTTACTCTAGATTATTGTCCGTCTATTTAATCATTTATCTATGACTTAAGAGAGAGAGAGAGAAAGAAACAAGCTTGGATCGATTCAGACAGCGATTCACAAAGTGATTCTGAATCAATCAGTATGATAAAAGATGAGCCTATCCCAAGCCGCACAAACTTGATGTACTCTTGTACCGCAAGTGGTGTAGGGTGTAAAAATGATATTAATATTCTGATCGATTGTGAATTGCAAATGATTCAAAGCGATTATATTATTAGTAGTGTTTGATGTTAACCGTTTCGGCAGACGTCAGCAGCTGATAACAAGGCGTATCATTTGGGCCCCACCGAATGCAGAGCAGCTTGTTACTTCTTGAACGATTCGATCTTGAGATCGAAGTATATGGTACGTCAGGCGTTATTCACGAATTTTTGCGCTTGGAGTTCTCAAAATAAATTAAGTTTTCATCTCCATAACGATACGCACTAAAAAGACTTTCTCTTGTCTGCTTCGGGCAAAGACAAAACGCTATCGCTGAATAATTTGTGTTTAGCACAAAGTTCGGCATCTTGGTTATTAGAAAAAATATGTTTACATTTTGTTGGTACAACTTTAGACATGTATGCCTTCTACCCGCGGTGTTAGCTATTTGTTCCTCAAATCCACCTTTCAATTTAATAAAGATTTCAAATATCACGTCCTTCAATTATATTTTGGCTTATAAGGATTCATTATAACATAAATCAAACTTCTAGATATTGCTAAGAAAAGCAAATTATCGTCAGGAAAAGTCAGCGTAAAATTTGGTCCAAATATGGGCCAAGGCTCTTTTTTTCCATATAGTTTTCTCCTCATACTACATGTATGGTCGAAGTGTAAAAAATTTAGCCAGTGCTCTTGAAGTAATTAAATAGACTTTTAAATGATCGAAGTGAAAAGTGTACGCACGCATCTAGACGCACGCACATGTGTGTGTTACTTATACACATGTATAAATGTATATATAAGGCATCATTCAATAAATGTCCAGTCTGACACATATATGACAACACTGTTGACAAACCTTCAAACGAAGTTTTAGTTGTAAAACTTCATGACATTCCAGCGAGTAGGTTGCAAATTACCAGATTACTGGTCTTAGCGATCCCAGTTTTGTGAATCAACTCAATGACTTCGTGGGAGGGCATACAGACATTGCAACTATTAACAAATCCATACGATGACAGTTGTTTTGGTGACGTTAGTTTTATTTTGTAAATAAATTTTCGCAAAGATCTGAACTTGTTGTGTAGCATCACTAAAACGACTATGACTTGAAAACTAATTATCAGAATATCATGAAATTTTGACATGTTTTATTTGAAAGTATGTACTATCTTAAAATGGATTCGTCAATAGTCATCCTACACATTTTTGTCATCCTACGAACTTATTGAGTGATATGTTATATCACAAACTTCAAGTCTATATGCGATCATTACGCTACAACAAGGCAAGAGAGTATTGCAGCAAGTCTAAGTAAGTGTCTTATATGCATTAATGCCAAAATGAAAACGATGCCAATCTTTAAAGACACGTGTGTAACGTTGATTTGTGTAGCATCCAAAAATTTCTTCTATAACAAATGCGGTTTTCACACTTTTTATATTCATACTCATATTTCTTCATCATAACAAACCTATTCCCACAATATAACGAAAAATCTAGCTGACCTTTTTTCACCATTAAAACTGTTAGCTTATATAAAAGACTACAAAGACCGCGTCGCGGTCAAAATGTCGTTAACAAAAAAAATAAAAAAAAACGTAAGAAAAAAAAACGAAAAAACCTTTTAAATTCATATGTAAAGCAGTAGAAAGTCTTTGGATTATAACCGCAACTGATGGTATAATACAGAAAATTTGCATGCCATCTAATAGCATTCACTATTAATTTCATCGGTAATGAATTCATAAAAAGCAAAAAGCACGCCCACTAACAAAATTTAACTCATGTAAACTTGCGATACTTGGTATTTATGAAAATTAGATGGATAATTAAAGGGTTCAAATAGTTCAAAAACTCATACACATACAAGTAAATTCGTGACCATTCAGGCGTATATGTACGAGTATTGAAGGAAAAGAATAAGAAGAAGAAGAGAAAAACACCCATGCACTCACAACGAAAAATATGAATTTTAATTTATTTACCATTTTTCCATTTTCGTTTTTCAGTATAATTATATGCTAATATGTTAATTTGTATTAATTGTGATAGAAAAGGTGATAAGGTCACAAGTCAACGCGTTTGTTGTTATACATGTATTCAAATATATAAACATACATATGCATTTAGCTATGTACATATATATATATATATTATATATATACATTTAGGTTTTTCCCTTTTCGTATTCATCCCCGAAAGATGATTCATTTTGTCAAAATATTTGCAACGCTCACAGGTAAGCTTCGGATAACCCACAATGTGCATATATTCTTGTTCAGGATCAAATTTAAAACCGAAGTAAGCATGTCCGTCTGTCTGTTCATCAGACCGGGGTAATGTCTATTATAGAGATTTTCTTGCGATGAAGCTATTGACTGCAAATTTAGCAGACACTTGGGAAGTCCTGGCTCGAAGGTTGGTATTGGAAATGGGCAATTGGCCAAGTGAGTTGGACGCCGACATGTCCATTCGACGTAAACTGAGAATATGGAAATTTTATTCTTTTCCATTTTTTTTACTCTTTTGGTCGGGTATAAAAGATTCGATCACGACCGAATAGAATTTTCTCACTTGTTTTTTTTTTTTTTTGTTTTATTATTATTAGTGGTCATATATATAAGGCATGCATATAATGAATGCAAAGGTGGTTGAATTTTTTTTATTTCATATTTTCATTTTCATTGAATTTTATAACCGTAAAAATAATACATTAATGTTAATTGCAATGAATGAGTGAATGAATGAACGCGTATGAGTAAGCGACTAAGTCTATGTTATTATTTCTAAATTGTATTAATATTTTATGTATTTCGACTGTAGATGTTTTTTTTTTCTTATTTCTTAAAATATTATTATTGTGCTGTTGATGTCGCTCCTCTCCTACGAACTTTTGTGTCCGTTACATGAACGCTTTTGTTATAATAATTGATACAACTGGTTGTCATGCAAACTTAACAAATGTAACAAGTTTCTAACTAACCCTAAGCACCTTATGTTATATGTGGTGCATGCATATGTACGTATATGTACATTTTTTAATAACATTTACTCATACATACATTCAGCTATTAACGAACAATTACGTTTTTCTTATGCATATGCAGTGTTTTCTTTTAATTTTTTTTATTTTCGTTTTTTATTTTTTTAATTGTTTGTTGTGGGTTTTATTTCCTTTCACTTCTCTTCTATTTCGGTTCCTTTCCTTATATTAAAACATTACTCTTTACTTCATATTTCACTATGTTATTATAGATATCTTCCGTTTGTTTCTTTTTCTTGTTTTATTCCACTCCCAACTTGCTAAACCATGATAATTATTGGTTGAAAAACTGCAAAAGAATTTCTAAAGAATTTCTTAAATACACCAGCATTTACATGTTCACTCAAGAAGACCGCAAAGGAAATTTTACGTGTTTTGAAGTTACTTTAAAATCGATAAATAAAAGAGAAAACCGTAAAGAGACTCCTGAACACTTATCACTTATCACGTACGATAAATGTTTGAAAATCATTTACTGGCCATTTCGTTACGCTGTTAAATATCGTTTTCCCATGACTCCACTAAATGCTTGCACCAAATTTCAAATAGATTTTTGATAATAAACCGTAACGTCAATTGCGTACGTATCTAAAGGAAGCCACTTACTGAGACAAATGTTCTAAGATTTTGGTGTTTTTTTTTTTTTGAGGGATTGTTTTCAATTTTCTTCTGATATAAGAGTTTATGTGTGGAACCGATTCTGTCTGTTTTTTAATCCTCTATGACTTAATAGACTTGTCATTATGTTAGCTTTTCATCTTCATTTTGCTCAATAAATCTTACAGGGATAGATAAAAGCTTAGATAGAGAGAGAGATAGAGAGAGAGAGAGATAGAGAGAGAGAGAGAGTTGTAGTGGCAAACGTATACACAGCTGGAGGCAAAATTAAGAGAAGAGCGAAAACTAGGTGTAAAGAAGCAGATGGATTAAGAGTTTAAGGCGTCCAAGCTTAGTCGGATAGTTTGACGAGCACATTACGGCAATCGTAGTTAGACGGGTGGATAGAGTGTCTCCATGTATTTAAGCCAGGAAGCTTAATCAAATAGGGCTTAAGCAAAACGGAAAGAATGTTATTTGATTTGGCTTCGCCGACACTTAAGGCTTGGGTACTTCTTGCAGCTTTATTTATTTTTTTTATATCACCAATTATTCACGTCTTTTATATGTGCCACATTGCGATTGGTTAAAAAGAAGTAGAGATTCGCTGAAGCCCAGATGATTTGTGGCTAATTGTTAAGTCGTATGCCTTCACTAATTGAATACCTACCACTGTTATGACCAAAGTAAGCTCTACCGCACTTGAGATTTAAACCCGTGAACACTGACTTGCTAGTCATTCTTATCTACTAGGCTACTCATGCGAATCATAATAGTCTTCGTTCATAGTTTGCGGCAGCGAACACCGGCTTGCTAGTCGTGACTCTTGTCTACTCGGTAATGTGACAAGTCTGATTAGGGTCTTTCAATTCTAGTGGGTCACGGGCCACGATCTCTTCGATCAATCCTTGACAAGGGGGTGCTTAATTGAATTAAGCTAGCATATGGTAGACATAATAGCGGTAGAATTAATTAATTGTAAGCACAAAGACTACCGACCGGTTTGGGGCATTCCAGCTGAAAATATCTGCTTTCAGTTGAAATTTGGCAACCTTGGACTTAGGAATCTATATTAAATGAAGTGAAGAGAGCGATTTCTTATCCTTGATGCCACCTTGCTTACACAAAGTTTTCCTAGATATACGGTTATGTCTTGCATTTTGGCTAAGTAGTCGATACAAGCAGGCCATCGGGGCATTATGTGTGTTTCTTGCGCGAACAGACAAAATAGCCAGACGTGTCACGGCGTTTTGTGGGCTTCTTAGATCAATAGGTAGCGTTATTGGAAGAGCGTGGCATCTCTCTCCCTCTCTCTCTCTCTCTCTCTTTTCATAAGGCTATCAACGGCATTAGGATTAAAAATAGCTTGAGACATAATTATCTTTATAATCTTACGATCTTGCGGTTGTCATAATCATTTGTACGCTTCACTTTATAAAATTAATATCCAAATTAATCGCTCAGAACGCCTCTATCTAAGATGCATTAACATCTACGTTGTTGACCTATTAAAAGTGGTATTAATTCTTATCATGGAGCTTACTTCAATTGCTTATAATAAAATCTTTCACATGTAACTGTCACTGAGACAAAGCTTCCCAGTTCAATGAAATAACTAACTTATCTACTTCTACCCACACAAATCTACACAGATACAAAAAAAAGAAAAATACGGGAAAGAATCTTGCATAATCTTGCGAGTGTGCCCCTGGCCGAGAAACTTCGGTTAACCTATCGATATACTTGGCAACTGGCTTTTCTAAGCAAAATCTCCAAAATTTCTACATTGCTGGAGTCTTTCAGCTGTTTTGTTATATCAAATACATATGCAATCATATATATAATGTCATCAAGCTTCAATTATTTATGGAGTATCTGGGAAACGCAACACCGACCGGACTTGTACGATTTATC
>CCAG010010075.1:0-13018 GCA_001077435.1 Glossina morsitans morsitans
GTATTTAATAAGAGTAAGGATTTGAGTCAACTCAACTGTCCATGAACATGTTTACGAAATTCTCATATCTCATACATTGAAAATTATCCTTGCATTACAACTACTTCAAGCATAGTGAGATTCCTTTTTAAGAGCATTGCAGGGAGCTATGCCAGCCGACGTCGTGGGCTTGTATCTAAAGCCAATTACTCACTTTAAGTTTCTGCGCAATGTTGTACTGTAAGCGTGGTCAATGGACTTCGCAAGGATATAACAAACAGTACACAGAGAACGCAATTATTTTTTCAAGGTTAATATTGGATGACCTGTACTTGAGGCAAAGGAATTATATAAACACCGTGAAATTCATTTTTATACGTCTATAGGATCGCCATAGTAACTTGTGGGCTGACGCATAGCCAAATAGTTAAGAAACGCGACTATCATGTCGACGGTTGGTTTGTGATGTCACATTAAACAAAAGAAAACAAAATATGAACTCATTTAGTTTCTACAGGGCTTTACTAAAAAATTCTATCAAACGGCGGTCCAGCATTCGCCAAAGAATAGAAATAATTACACTGAAAAAATTCCAGCTAATCTTTTCTCCAGTTTTGGATGCGATGTTATTGCTTACAAACTTACTTCCACCATTTCTAATATCGGAGTTCTGCGCAAGATAGAAACATGTACAAGTAGCATATGTCATGCATACGATTACTGCAATTCCGACCGTAGGTGAGAGAATACTTGGTTCTGAGCAAATTGGTCCACGTTGATCAAAATGATTTTATGCCATCAATAAGAAATTACTCCGTCCATGCCTAGCTCAAAACTCATATGCCAAAAGACGCAACTAACTAGATAGAATTTTCACGTAAGGTGCGTGCTAGAGAAATCACGTGGTCACGATTACATATTCACCCCTCTGAAAACGCTCTTCACACATTGTTTCGAATTATTTGACCAATGATCAAAAATTGAAAACCAAAAATAATATTTCTCATGGATGTTTTTGAGCAAACCCCTTCTAGTTCTAGTCATCAATCACTGGCGGTATACGTCTGCAACCACATCATCACATATCATCACACACTATACCTTAGATCGCTATTACTAGGCAGGCGTCTATACGTTAAATGATCGAGCGCGTTTAATAGAGCATCAGTGAAGGATGTACTTTTCAACTAAGGCAAAGCTGCCAGAATGTGAATTTAGAAAGCCCCTTGAACGTTAAATAGAAATTTAGGCAGGCATCTTGAGGTAACTTGTGAGATCCGCATCATATATGACGTATTTGCGTTATGAAGAAAAGAAAGGGTTACCATGTATTTAATAAACAATAAAGCGCATCGCAAATTGACAAAGAAATATGCGCCCTCTACGGCAAGTATGAAATATGTACGAATCAGATGTGACTTATGAAAGTCCGTTGAAACATTTCTTACTTCCAAGTTGGTCTTCCTTCTGACCGCTTAGCTGCTGCTGAGACCGAGCAAATTCACATAACATCAACCGATAGTGCTTTGAGTTTATGCTTGAAGGCGATTTAAAAAAACCAAAACAAACTATAATTGATTCTAATTTCGGCATGAACCTGAACATATTTCCCTGAAAGCGGTCTTAATTACTGAACTAATTATGTCTGTTCATATTCACCACAACGCTGTAAAGCGATTGGATTTTTCTTGCTCGCTTCCATTTAATTAATTAAAGACTTGAAAACTTTAAAACACTTAGCAGTGATAAAAGTTTTCCCAAAACGCCGGTACTTAATGTCTTGCTTCTCTTATAGCTACGTTTTACCCTCACAGCTTAATTTTAAATCGAATTTGTTGTTTTTAACAGTAAACTAATCACATTTAGAAACTAAATAGTTACGATGTAATAATGAAGCAAAAATTTAAAGCAAAGAGGATTCATTTTATTGGATTCCCTCTACTTAATAATTGAATCGGTTAGCCCTTGAATTAAATTTTAAAAATTTATTAAATTATGAAAATGTTTACTGAAAACCTGCCTTTTCTTCCGCTTTTTGGAAGGAAAGGTAGAAAATTTCTCAAGTATTTTCGTACCCCTCACCGAATGGCGAGGAGTATACTCATTTTGGCAAACAGTTTACAACGCCCACGAGGAAGCATCAAAGCCCCCACACATCCTTGATCAGCATCAAATTCTAAACCGATTTAAGCATGTCCGTCTACCCGTCTGATCGTCTGTTCGCATGTACAAAATCTATTGTAGACATTCTCCTGGCCGCAAAAATGAGACTATCAACTTTAAATTTGGCAGAAACATTGGAAGCTCTTGCACGCAGGTCGGTATTGAAAATGGGCCAAATCGGTCCAAGCATACGCCCACAACACCATGTAATCTGGGAACACCTCTGTTTTTAATACGAAATGAAAAATGGGTTTTTTGCTTACTACTCATAAACTATACATATAAAGGTACAAAAATTTGAAAGTAAATTCTATGGGCAAAAATAGACCACGCCTACTCAATATTATAATGTACCAAAATTTGCCTCTTTCGTCAAAAGCTTTATAACAAGCAGTCACAAGCTTCAAAAAACCCATAAAATATAGAAATTCTCGGCCAGTTACAACCCTTGAATGCACCTAAGCATGTCCGCCTGTTTGTCTGTCCATCTGCCTGTTTGCATAACTTTGTAGCATTTGTGGTAAACATACTCCTGGTAGCGAAAATTAAGGTATCGCCTGAAAATTTGCTAAAGAACTAAACTTTTCAAGGACACGCCTGCAAAACTCACATGCCTCTACGACAAAAACTTTTATTTTGAAAATAGAAGGAATCAACTGCGCCCGCCTCATTTTATAGAGAAAGAGAATTTTGTTCTTTTAGTACTTTTGTCTTTTTTTGGGATAATCGGTGATGGGCGAATTTAATTTTCTTACTTGTCTCAGCTTGAATTGCATTTTTACGACGGTTTGGTATGTGAGTTGAAACTGCCAGCCTCGACGTAGTAATTTGTTTACATATATGGACGAGGCTATGCTGCCTTAAAAAATGTGCTTTCAATGATCCGACGCTATTGTTGAAATAAAAGCAACAAAGAATAAAATGCAGAAGAAAATAAGAAAAAAGCAGTAAAATACTTAGGCGAGGACTATAACGAATTTTAAATACCCTGTTGTTAGAGTACGACGCTAAAACGTTCGCTGAAGCTAATTCAAGAGTTGCAGCCGTCGAGAAAAAATTAAAAATCTTTTTTTTCTCTAAATCGAAACTGCTCTTCACCCGATAAATTGAACTACAAGACATACCGTTGCGGTGTGAGTTATGACGTGTGCTTAGAGTGTTGTGTAAATAGATCAGGCTAGAAGCTAACACTGTTACGATACTTATAAGAGTAAGGGATCCTACACGCTTGACTGTGCTTGACATGTGCACGTGTTGAATGGCGAGTGGTTAAGTATACAAAAAGCAATTCGAAATAAAAAGGAAGGAAAAAGGTGCAACACAATAGAAAACAAACATTAACACGACGTATTCCTTAAGTCTATACAAAGGCCAAGAGGTAAACTTTGTACACGCGTAAGCCTGCTTAGTAGCTACAGCAAATGTGAAATGCTACAGTCAGCGCTTTAATGGAATTTGAATATCTGTTGATAGTAAATTAAAGAGAATTTCTTTGTGAATCTTCTTGTGTTACGGTCTTTACTTTCACTCTATAAAAGTGTATGAAATCATAGCTAAAAAACGTGTGGTCTATAAAATGTTGTAATGAAATGAAAAGCTTATCTGACAGTGGATAAAGCTTTCTTATTATTCGTGAAATTTAATTGATTTGAAAACATTTTATGTTTAAAATTTTCATTATCTAATTAAATGAACGCGCCGCATAGATACCTGGTGGTTATAATAAATAACAAGTAAGAAAATTATATTCGGTCGAGCGCGGATCTTTTACAGCCATCACCGTTATTCTAAAAAAGACTAAAAAAAAAAGAAAGGGTCGGTTCTGAAACTATTTTGCAAATTTGTAAGCGAGATCTTCATTTTTGCGAGCGGGAGAATGCTTACCACAATTGAGCAGACAGACAGACTTAGGTGCATCCCGAAGTTGAAGCTGACCCTATGAGGTTTTTCAAGCATGCTTCTGCGCGTTATAAAAGTATTAAGAAAGAAGGAATTAAATTTTGATGAAGCATATATACGCGTAATCAATTGTTCCCATATTTGTACAGGTAGCATTACCCATAGAACATACGTCCAAAATTTTTATGAATTTCTCTGCAATAATTTATGAGTGATGAGCAAAAAAAGAAACACCTTATTATTCCTTTTGAAAAACAGAGATGTTCCCAGTTTACGGGGCACTGTAGGCCTGCCCTTCAACCGATTTGGACAAAGTTCAGTTTGCAAGAGCTTCCAATGTTTCTGCCAACTTAGAGGCCGACAGTTTCATTATACATTAGACGTGTTTAAATCGATTCAGAAATTGATGCTGATCAAGAATATATACACTTTGTAAGGTCCCTGGAGCTTCCCTCTGACTGTTGCGAATGTTGTGACCAAATAAATATATCCCTTATCTTTCTGTGGTGGGTATAAAAATCGAAGCTTTGTTTGACTGTAGATATGGAAAGGCAACAAATAACAAAATAGAACTTAATAAGGAACTCATTAGAAATTAAAGTGGTAATGAAATGCACATGGGTGCCTGCAATTGAGCATCAAATTTTCTTTTAAAATAAATTCTTTTAAAATAGATGCGAGTTGACTTATACCGAGTTCAATCTGCCGATTTTCAATACCTTCCGGAAAATATCATCGCTAAATATAGTTCAACCTGGGAGTTCTAAGTCAACATTATTCCACAGAAATGGTAATATGAAGTAATTAGTTAATGTGCGCAAGAGCAAAAAATTTTAAAGATTCACTTGCAATAGATACTTTAATAGTAATGGCAAATGTGCGAAATACATTACCGTTATGATGAAGACTGAATAAGTTTTGCTTTTAAAAATTTTCACTTTCTACTGTTTTTTGTATAAACACTAATTGCTTCCTCATATATCACTTGCCAAAAAACTCATTGGAATGACCTTTGCGTATGTGTAACTTTTATGGCCGTGTCCTAAGTTACATCAGAGGGACGTCACAAGTCACAAGTCACAAGTTTCTTCTTTTATCTGTGGCTCCCATCACTTAACAAGCTTGCTTTATGACAAAGTTGACATTGAAGTGTTTTATTGCGACTATCCTTTGGGGGATAGCAAAACTGATATGATGTCAACAACGTCAAAATACACCTCTTAGTCATATGCTTGTATTCGTCTTAGCCTCTCTTCTCTATCGCCTGTTTACTCGTTCACCAATCGAAATTAAAACTTATGTTTTTCTGCCCTAAAAAACAACAATTTTCGTGCAAATCGTTATATAGGATAGGATTTAAGAGATAGGTCGAGATAGTCCAAATTTGGTACAATTCATTTTTTTTATCTAAATATGTACACTACAACATCGATGCAAATTGCATGGATAGATAGATATCAGACGAGGAGACAGACAGACTTAGATCAATTCAGAAAATGATTCTAAATCGATCGGTATAATGAGACTTAGGTCTACCTTGAGCTCGTTTGCGTGTCATATACGTCCGCACTAACTGAATATACCCTGTACCACAAGGGGTTACGGCATACAAATAGAACCAATTTTTACTTTTTTGCTCCTTGCAAACTTCCATGATTCCCCAACTTTTGTACTTTCACAGGTTTTGATCAGTATGCGCGAAACATGGGTGTACATATACTTAGGTATGAAGAATGTAATTAGGAGTTTGTGACGTATTATTTTAATACACATACGTACATGAAGGTATATAAAAGAAGTAATAGATTGTAAAAATTTTTTTTGTTTTAATATGCTTTTATTAAAGGCACCATAACTAAAGGCGTGTGCACAGTTTTAGACCGATCAGAAATTTGAAAGTAGTTGAAAGTTTCCCTATTAAAGAAGCAAGTAAAATAAAACATCATCTTGAAGCTTTGTTATCCCTTTGAAGAGCACATAACATGCCTTTTGGGGCCTTCGTATAAATCCGTACGGGAAAAAGGCAAATATGGGCAACGATGCTTGTACTGTCCAAGTTGAAGGGATCGTGATTGGTAGCGTAAAGTGTTGAACATGGCAAGGAACTAGGATGTTGACAAAGGGACTCGTTACTATTGGCGATAAAATGGAGCATCCATAAGGGCAATCTTCGTGGGGTCAGCTGGGGGTAGTGCTACTTGCCAAACCAAATGAAACCCACTCCAGTCTATGTAGACGTTTATAGTTAACGAAATTACGTCGAAAAACCGGCACAATATGTTGACAGTGATGATATCGTGATCGCTCAGCGGGACGACATCCGGATCCATATGGGGAATTTCGCTCTAGAAATGTTAGCGGTGCCATACTGAAACGTGCTTTCGCTGCATTCACAAAAAATCACTCTCTTCGAGTTATTGCTTATTTTCAAATGGTGATCAATTCTCTGTCAAAGCATTTATTCAACTTATAACGCTATTCAAAAAGTGGACCGTGTTTTCTTGTAGCATCAAAAGATCAGTTACCCTTTCCGTAGGAATTTCATATTTTAGCTAAGAGAAGGGATATGCGGTGGCTATAAAGTATATTTCGAATGAAATATTTATTTTACTATTCTCCTAAGCTAAAGGCTTTTTAAATAGAACAGGTACGAATGCTATAGTCGGAGAAAGCCGCTGCTAAACACCCTACACCACTTTGCCACTCTCGTTCAACCATTTTCAAATTTACATTGTTTTTATGTAAAGGTATATTTTTCATGAAAGCTCTCATGTTGGAGGGCTTGCTTTTCGCGAGAACCCCTACATACGGTCCATCCTAAAAAATAAACCTTTGCGATCCAAATTTCCGTTGGTTAATATAGACCAGTTTGTCTCAAAAAAATATCTAAAAAGGGATATATTTGCCATGCAGAGGCTTATTTTTCATTAGACCCGCTCTATGATGTGGGATGCCAAAAATAGGCCTACCATGTAAAGATTCAGTTTCCGTAGGAACGGTCATCAGTGCGTTCAGGTCAGCAGGGGGGGGTTCAAAAGATTGCCCCTTCTGGCCTAAGTTGTTCGGCCCAATTTAGGGTTCCGAAATACTATTATTCGGCAGTATTGGTTTGCGAAATTTTGAAAATTGCTTTACAATTTCAAAAAACAACTTTTGAAAGTAACGCTGAATATTTGAATTTTCAGTAAAGTTCTCTCTTGGGCCGAACGGCATCATTGTACCAAATTTCGTCAGAATATCTCAAAAGTCGCAACCTGAACACGAGAATATGTGCAGTACAAACTACACAAACTATTGCATAATTGGTGGGGCGTGTAAAAAGCGATATTTCCATATTCAATACTTGAGATGAATATCAATTATCTATGATAATCTATTTCTATTTATTTTATAATAGCGTTGTAGCGATGTATAATTTTCGTAACAATACTTCAACTTGTTACATATCGGTTGTAAATATTTTGTTATCGTCGCTTGCGTAGTAAATCCTTCTGCTTAAGCTTTAAGCTTTCAAAAAAGGGCATAAGAGAGATTTTAGTTTAGATTAAAACCTCTTACTTATAACCCATAATTCATTTTGTTTTCTTTCTCAGCTCTGTTGTAACAGCAAAAAAGTTCACCATGGATATTGTTATACACCAGGATAAGATTTCTGTGGCCCAGATTATAATTTATGCTTCAGCATCTTTTTTGACGGTCTCTATGATAGGTTTGGCGTTGTATGCCACATGTTCTAGGAAATACCGTTTAAATTGGTTTGAGAAAAATCTACTGGAATCCGCTAACGTTAAAGAGGAAGATGAACAATGCCGCCATATGCTGATAGCTACAACTTCTGGTTGCAATGTGGATAATGTTAGTGAGTGTTCGCGTAAAGGCAATCAAAGTCCAACTTCAGTTAATACCGAAGACACTACATTTTGGGTACCATCAGCGGCTAAGACAGTGCAACAACAGGTCTCATCATCTGCCGAAGAGTCGCCACCGCCCGACACACCCACGTCACCTACTGGTAGCCTTAAATCAAACTCGTTATCAATATCTTCGGCCAGCTCTCTGCCTGTAGGATGTTCTGATAAATGTATGGGTCTGGCTACTACCCGACCTAAGGTATCGTCAATGCATGCTAAATTGGACTATACGAAAATTGATATGAATTTATATCGTACGGTAAGAAGAATGAAGAAATTAAGCTAAACTATGATTTTTATGCTAATCATGGAACATTTCATCTAGAATTCCTTGCAAAAAAGTGACACGGGCCAACTTGATAATAGCAAGGGCAGTCTCCACTTGAGCATAACATATGATCCAAATGCTGGCATGCTAACTATAAGATTGATAGAGGTTGGTTTAAATAGTTCCTGCGTACAGTTAATATTTTAGATGTTAATACATATTTAATACTTCTAATAACAGGCTCAAAACTTACAACCGCGCGATTTTAGTGGTACGGCAGATCCCTACGCCAAGATACGTTTATTACCGGAAAGGAAGAATTTCTGGCAAACTCGTATACACAAGAAAACTTTAAATCCTGGTATACAAAAGAAATTTTTAGAATTTTTATATCATTTGCAACTTTTTAGAGTAAAGTTCCTTTTGTAATAACTAGTTTTCGACGAGGATTTTGTTTTTGAGGAGACTCCTAAAGCCATCAGCAGACGTACAGTTGAAGTACTTCTATATGATTTTGACGCTTATTCACGGCATGTTTGTATTGGCGGCATCCAAATACCTTTGGCTAGCATCGATCTAACCGGAAGGACAAAAATTTGGACACCTTTGGGCTCTTGCTCGGAACAAGTGAATTACTTCGTAATTGCTTTGTAGTTAATGCAAAATTTTATTTCTGTAACATTTTACAGGATTCCAAAGTAGACCTGGGCGATGTTATGATTACCTTGGCTTACCTACCATCAGCTGAACGTTTGACAGTAGTTATCATTAAAGCTCGAAATTTGCGTATAGTTGATGACTCCCGTAACTCCTCAGATCCTTATATAAAAGTCACTTTACTGGCTGGCGGCAAGAAGATTAAAAAACGTAAGACCGGTGTTGTACGTAACAACGTTAATCCAGTTTATAATGAAGCTTTAACTTTCGATCTCGGCAAAGAATTGTTAAAAGCGGCTAACATTGAATTGACGGTAGTCCATGACAGTTTGTTAGGTAAGCATTTTCATTTCATAAAATAATTGAAAAATATTTTTTAAAAGTTTTTCAATTTCAGGTTCCAATGAAATATTGGGCCGGGCTGTTATCGGCGGTGGTCCAGATATCCGTTATGAGGAAAGAATTTTTTTTGAAGAAATGTTTCGTTCAAAAAGTGCTACAGCTCAGTGGATACCTTTACAGGATGTAATTCAACATAATAGTAAAGCTATTAACACAAACTAAGCTTTTTAAAGCTTAAGAAGGCTTCGACAGAAAGTTTTCTATGTTCTTGATATGGATAACATGTAAAGTTTCTACGGTAACGGAAAAATTTCCCAAAGAATCAGTTTGATAGCCATTGCTTTCTTAAAAGTTGTATTAAAGATGTTAGCGATATTAACATTCTGCAATGTGGCCAGCAATTCTATTGGTGCGATTTTTTCTCTTAAGATTTGAAACTAATTTTATTTTATTTATTGAAGATAAAGGAACCTTTAGAAACCTTCTTAGCGTCCCGTGATTAGATGTTAGCAAAGTATGTCTGCTTGCTTTTTGTCCTGCATTAACAACTAAAATATAACTGAATTGATGTAAATCATAGAAGGAGAAGAGTTTAATTGTGTAGGCATAAGTATATGTTTCACATTGAATTAATTCTATATATACAAAAAAAAAAAAAATATTTGGCCGCATTTATGTATCTGTTAACTAATTTTGTTTATTAATAAATTAATAAATAATATTTATATAATATATAAATGGCAGCGCGCTTGTTTTTGCTTAAAAAAACTTTAAAAATTTTATTTGCTGAGATTTAGTGGTTATAACTTGAAAAAAAGAAAGTTATCGTCAGCTTGGATCGAGAGCTAAGTATTCATTCTAC
Organism: Glossina morsitans morsitans; assembly: GCA_001077435.1. NCBI lineage: Eukaryota > Metazoa > Arthropoda > Insecta > Diptera > Glossinidae > Glossina > Glossina morsitans. The sequence goes on from CCAG010010075.1 coordinate 10,082, forward strand.
GAAGGCCAAGGCTGCCTAAATGAGACTAATACAGCCACAATGATGCATCATTTTCACGAACACTCTCATATTGGTAGTCCAACATGTCAACTGAGCAGATCCAAATTTAGCATAGTTAATTTTTATGTTCAAAATTTCATTATTTTTCACCTGCTTTTGTCACAAAAAAGTACAAATTAGACAAACTTTGTGTCTGTATAAAGGTTTGCTTTTCACGAGAACTCCTATACATATGTTAAGATATAACAAATAGAGCTATGTGATCCAAATTCCCTTTTTACGCTACATTGATACTGGAAACCAAGTTTCATGGTAGAATATCAAAAATTGGACATTGTTGCCATATAAAGACTTATTTTTCATTTCAACTCTCATACGATGTGATACTTAATGGCTTAGCCTCCTGGGTTCAAATTCGGCAAGGTTAATCTATTCTTAGGAACCAATTGTGGCCACGAAATATTAAATATGAGACGCTAATGAAGGTTTAGTTTCCGTTAGAAAAGTCGTACGATGATGGCGAGGGGTGAGGTAAAAAATGGCCCATTCGAAGCAAATGTTTCATAGCAATTTAGAATGCCGAAATACTATTACTCAGCCATATTTGAGGAATTTGAAAGGGGAGTGGCCGAAAAAATGGTCCGATCCAATCAGTAGGTTTGTGCTTGAGCTAAAAGATGTCAGTTTACTAAATTTGATCGAAATCAATTGTGAAAACAAGGATTCCTGGACAAACATCAGACGAGCAGACAGACAGAAGGATAGGTAGACAGACAGAGAGAAAAGCTTGCATCGATTGAAAACATTGTTCGGGATCGATGAGTGCAATAAAACATCTATCGTAAGTGGTTCTAGATGTTACATCCGCCCAAACTTAACACGTGCGCCTTCGTTGACGTCAGTTCATGTCATTTCGATTTCTATTTCTGGCTGCTGCTGGCATGAATTCACGCACGCAGGAAGCATCAGAACGACTCGTTGTTCAACGACAAAATTCTATTAGCGAATATTAGAGATGTCAAGATGGAAAGCATCATACTCACCTAAGAATTTCAAAGTTCTACATTATGTTTCTTTTCACATAAGTTCTACAGTGTGTTTCTTTTCACATAAGTTCTACATTGTGTTTCTTTTCACAAATTAAGTTCTACAGTGTGTTGCTTTTCACATAAGTTCTACAGTGTGTTTCTTTTCACATAAGTTCTATAATGTGTTTGTTTTCACATAAGTTGTACAGTGTGTTTCTTTTCACAAATTAAGTTCTACAGTGTGTTTCTTTTCACATAAGTTCTACAGTGTGTTTCTTGCACATAAGTTCTACAGTGTGTTTCTCTTCACATAAGTTCTACATTGTGTTCTTTTTCACATAAGTTCTACAGAGTGTTTCTTTTCACATAAGTTTTACAGTGTGTTTCTCTTCACATAAATTCTGCAGTGTGTTTCTTTTCACAAATCAAGTTCTCCGGTGTGTTTCTTTACACATAAGTTCTACAGTGTGTTTCTTTTCATAATTTAAGTTTTACATTGTGTTTCTTTTCACAAATTAGGTTCTACAGTGTGTTGCTTTTCACATAAGTTCTACATGGTGTTTCTTTTCACATAAGTTCTACAGAGTGTTTCTTTACATTTCTACAGTGTGTTTCTTTTCACAAATTAGGTTCTACAGTGTGTTCTTTTCACATAAGTTCTTCATTGTGTTTCTTTTCACAAATTAAGTTCTACAATGTGTTTCTTTTCACATAAGTTCTATAATGTGTTTCTTTTCACATAAGTTGTACAGTGTGTTTCTTTTCACAAATTAAGTTCTACAGTGTGTTTCTTTTCGCATAAGTTCTACAGTGTGTTTCTTTCACATAAGTTCTACAGTGTGTTTCTTTTCATAATTTAAGTTCTACATTGTGTTTCTTTTCACAAATTAGGTTCTACAGTGTATTTCTTTTCACAAATTAAGTTCTACAGTGTGTTTCTTTTCACAAATTAGGTTCTACAGTGTGTTTCTTTTCACATAAGTTCTTCATTGTGTTTCTTTTCACAAATTAAGTTCTACAGTGTGTTTCTTTTCACATAAGTTCTTCATTGTGTTTCTTTTCACAAATTAAGTTCTACAATGTGTTTCTTTTCACATAAGTTCTATAATGTGTTTCTTTTCACATAAGTTCTACATGGTGTTCCTTTTCACATAAGTTCTACATGGTGTTTCTTTTCACATAAGTTCTACAGAGTGTTTCTTTACACATAAGTTCTACAGTGTGTTTCTTTTCATAATTTAAGTTCTACATTGTGTTTCTTTTCACAAATTAGGTTCTACAGTGTATTTCTTTTCACAAATTAAGTTCTACAGTGTGTTTCTTTTCACAAATTAGGTTCTACAGTGTGTTTCTTTTCACATAAGTTCTACATGGTGTTCCTTTTCACATAAGTTCTATAATGTGTTTGTTTTCACATAAGTTCTACAGAGTGTTTCTTTTCACATAAGTTCTCCAGTGTGTTTCTTTTCACATAAGTTCTACAGTGTGTTTCTTTCACATAAGTTCTACAGTGTGTTTCTTTTCATAATTTAAGTTCTACATTGTGTTTCTTTTCACAAATTAGGTTCTACAGTGTGTTTCTTTTCACAAATTAGGTTCTACAGTGTGTTTCTTTTCACAAATTAAGTTCTACAGTGTATTTCTTTTCATATAAGTTCTATAATGTGATTCTTTTCACATAAGTTGTACAGTGTGTTTCTTTTCACATAAGTTCTACAGTGTGTTTCTTTTCACAATTTAAGTTCTACATAGTGTTTCAAATATTAAAGATTGTAAACAGGTCTTCTTAAGAATTGTTAATAAAAACTTTGTTGTACGGTGGCCATGGAAAGTGAAGCGTCTTTTCTTCTATAGCTTACCGGTTTTCTGTTTGATGGGGCTTAATAGCGAGGTTCCATGTTGACCAATT